>JAQIWI010003282.1:0-10463 GCA_034698825.1 Deuterosminthurus bicinctus
GCTCCTTTAGTTTTTATTTTTCCTAAATTTGCCATGAGATTTCCCAAGTTGACTGGATTCGATTTTATTAAAGAAGCGTTAGGTAAATTTCGTGAGTTTACAATGGAGCATGTAAAAAGGCACAAGGAAGAAATCAATTATGATGACCACCCGAGGGACTTTATCGACGCTTACCTCAAGGAAATCAAAGCCACCAATGATTCGTCTTCAAGTTTTTATGGCAACGTTGGAAGTTAGTTGATGGGTTTGAGCATTAAATGAACGTGTTGACAGTTTGTTATTAACTTTCCAGTGAGGTCCCTGACCGCCGTTGTAGCGGACTTGTTTGGGGCTGGTGCTGAAACAACATCCCACACTTTGTCATGGATTGTGCTCTATCTGGCAAAGTTCCCCCATGTCCAAGCCAAGCTTCATGTTGAGTTAGATCAAGTGATAGGGAGGAGTAGAAGCCCGGTTTTAGCTGATCGTCCAAAGTAAGTATTTTGTAAAGTTACAATTGCAATACTGTAAAGCATGAATTAAGAAAATGTATTTGCTTTTTAGAATGTTGTACGCTGAAGCAATCCTCACAGAAGTAATGCGCATGTCCTCCATAGTCGCTTTTGGTGGCTTCCATCGGGCAATGAAAGATGTCAAGTTTCATGGCTACGACATTCCAAAAGGCACATTCGTCATGCCCAATTTGCATTATATTCACTACAACCCCAAGTATTGGGGCAATCCTGAAGAATTCCAGCCGGAAAGATTCTTAAGTCCTGATGGAAAATCATTCAAAAAACACGACGCTTTTATGCCATTTTCAACAGGCAAGAGAGTTTGCCTTGGGGAAACATTGGCTCGTGATACGCTTTTCCTTTATTTCACCAACATTTACCAAAAGTTTTCTATTCAACTCGCTGAAGATAGCAAGGACGCAACGCTGGATCCAGCACCGGGCTTTGTGCTCGCCCCACAGGATTTTAATGTCGTGCTTACTGAGCGTCAGTGAGTAACACACAATTCATTAAAGGAAATTACAAATACAGTCTATACTTCTACAGTCACAGTCTCATCACAGTCCATTGTGCATTATGTTGACTCTTACTTTAAAAATTTATGTCATTAATTTCTTAGCTAAAGTTTTTTCTTCTTATCCGCATTAAATGATTTTCGAAGGCAACGCAGCCCTTTCTTAACAATGAAGAAACTAGCGCCCAAAATAAGAAAAACTCCAGTCAACAACACAGCCACAACATCCATTGAATGATACTGGAAATAATTAAGCTCTCGAGCCGCTGATCTGAGATGGTGCGCTCCCTTGTGACGCATCACATACTCAGCCCAAAATATTCCACGCTCCTTGGGCGTCTCCGGTTGATCTCTTAAGTACGTAGACATCTTCTGTACTGTTTCCTTAAAACTGAGCCAAACCGTTTTTTTAGAAGTCGTGCTGGCAGATTATGTGGCATGAAACTCACCTCGAGTCTAACATCACTTTGTAAATAGCCTCCTCCAGAATGCCCTCAGTCACGTCTAAGATTTCAACAGTGACAGCAATGCCCGCATCAGTAGCTCGCTTGGCATTCAAATCTTGATCACCAAAGACAGGAATGGACACCATAGGAACGGCGTGATAGACTGCCTCCTCACTGCTCAACAAACCCCCGTGCGAAATAAACAAACGAATATTTGGGTTGTCTGCAATACATCAACTCATGAAATATTGCGTTGGTCTCAACGGATCGTAGCATGGGAACTGTTCTACCGAGTGCAAGACTACGGCTGGTACGTAAGTTTTATACAGTGAAGCTTGGAAAGATTTAAAAAAGTACGTCATTGTTGCAATTTTACTAACCAAGCAAATCCTGCTGAGGAGCCCACTTCAACAACTTGACATTTTCTGGCAAGTCTTTCATCTCATGGGGCCATTTCCACAGCACACGTTGCTTGAGCCGAGAAAATACATTAAGGAAAACTTTGCGAGTTTCAACCGGCAGCTCATGTGGCCTCGCGCGGGACGCTTGAAAACACATTTAAAATATTCCAGCTCCGACTAAATTCAAAGAAAAATTGAAATTTTGACCCACTAAGCATTTTATTTTCAAAAAAAAATCACTCTAATAAAATTGCCCGTACACTGAACCACAGGAGGAAGACACTTTGCCCGGACTCTCGGAACATTAGCACCGCTAATCTTAAGCAATAAGCGAGGCCCATCTGAGAGCCGGGCTCTTTCTAAGATAAGTATTTAATAATCTTTAAGAAATCTCCTGCAGTCATCTAATCCTGTGATTCTGTTACTGGGATGATATTGGACAGAACCCCACCCAAAAACCAACGTAAAATCTCGGATTTTTGTGAGAGAGCGAGTAAAAGGAAGGCCGAATCATCAGGAGAATCAACCGGGACTAAAAGCCAAAGACTAGAAAAAGCAGCTAATCAATCGTCTCCCGTCAAAGACCAACAAATGGACCAGGCCACGATGAACTCGGCATTAGCTAGTATTATGACAAAGCTCAATGCAATGGATGCCACCATAATTGCGACGAAAGTAGCAGTGGACAGTCTGATGGCCCTGCAAGAAGAAGTCAAGAATCTGAAAGAGTTAGTGAAAAACCTAGAAGACGACAGCACCTGCCACGATCGAGAAATCCAACAATTAAAAAAAGAAAATCAAATGCTCCAGAATAAGATCAGAGAATCCAATATCATCTTACTGAATTTCCCTGAAAAAGAAAATGAGACAATAAGTAGCTTGAAGGCCGCAATTATTGAGAAACTTGAAGCAGCAAGAGGATCAGCAGTCACATCGATAGACTTTGCTTGCCGCCTTGGCAAACCTGTATCTGGGAGATGCAGAACAGTAAAGATCCGTCTCAGCCGACTCGAGGAAAAATGGGAGCTAATAAACATTATTGGCAGAGCAGCAAAACTTATTTTGAAGGAAGACCTCACACCAGAAACAAGGCGGATCAGGAAAGTTATTGCTGATGTTGTTAGACATGCTAAACAACAAAATAGGAATGCCAAGCACTGCGGTCACTTCGCTCTTGTGGACAACAACAAAAAGATATTCTACGAACAAGCTTCGACATTCATCAATGAAAGTACCGAAGGACGACAATCACAGGACCTATTATTTGATTCCATGGAATAGCAATCACAGATTCGTCGCTCGTCTTGGGTACCTAATTCTGTTTTCTGGAATGTACATGGCTTTTCAAACTTTATCAATTTAGACTCAACCAGTATGAATGAAATCTGTGAATTTGATATTATATGTCTTTCAGAAACTTGGCTAGAAGAAGAGCCAACTAACTTGTATGTAAATAACACGCATGACTCAGTATGCTCAAGAGCAATAAGAAAATTTAAAAAAGGACGACCCGCCATGGGGATGATTGTATTTTATAATAAGACGAAGCTCAAGATTATTGAGCGGAAAGAAGTCCAAGCAGATCTCATTATTCTGCAAATGGAAGACTTAAAAACATGCAGAAAATTCTTGTTAGTCAGTACTTATTTAAACCCAGACACTTTTGTAAGTTCATTAGAACGATTGAATGATAAAATGTTGCTGCATTTGAATGATAGGAGAGAAGAAATCATACTGGGAGGAGATTTTAACGCAAGAACCGGAACGGAATGTAGTTTCACGGGGACAATTTTACCAGCAAACCTGCAGCAAACAAGAAAGTAAAATGATGAAGTTAAGAACAGAAACAGAGAGGCTCTTATTACTTTCATGGCGGAGCATTCGTTATGTATACTCAACGGTAGGACCGGACCAACAAGCACCATGTTCACACACTCTGGTAGAGGTACAACAGTTATTGATTACATAGCGACCACGTGGGGAATTTTGCACCATGTTGAAGATGTATCGGTGATGACAATAGGGACTTCTGACCACTGGCCAATAACTCTAAAGACAGCAGCTATAGAAGAAGGACAAAGAAGCTTAAAACAAGGTCCAGTAGTTATAACCGTATCAGCGTCCGACCGAAAGCTCTATCAAGATGCACTTCTCAACTCGCCTCCACCAATGATAGAAGAAATGGGCAGCGTTGACGAACCCCAAGAGAAAATGCAGCAGTCAGTATTAGCAACAGCCAGGAAGATCAAGTGTACGAGAATCAGAGGCCGACAAAAGTACTCAGACAAGCCGTGGTTTGACTCCCAATGCAGAGAAGAATGCCACAGCTTAAAGATACATTCAAAAAGGATTGCAAAACGACAAAAGTTAGAGGATGAAGACTTGGAGGAGTTTCGGGAGCAGAGAAAGTTGTACAAAATAATGCTCAACAGCAAAAGAAAAAATTATTACGAGAATATACAAGAGGTTATCAACAAATCGAGGATTCCAGCGGACTATTGGAAAGCCATAGGGAAATTAAGACCAAGAAATTCATCATCAAACCCACTGAAACCCAAAGACTGGGAAGTATTTTATGAAAAAACGCTGCCGCCGAGAAGAACGTGGGAATTACTAAACGAAGAAAACACCTGCACAGAACTGGAGAAACTGATTGAACCGAGTGAGGTAGTAGCAACGCTTAAAAAGCTGAAGAAAAAGAAGTCTCCCGGTTTGGACGGGATAAACAACGAATCACTGCAATTCATGAACGAGGAATGGATTGAGTTTATCTCAAAATTCTTTACGAGGATCTTGGAAACTGGAGATACGCCTTCTAGTTGGAGCATCATAGAAATAGTCCCGTTGCTTAAGAAAGGTGATGTAAAGGACCCTGCTAACTACAGAGGCATCGCGCTTGTATCCTGTGTGGCGAAACTGTTCACATCGCTCCTCAACAATCGCCTGACAAACTGGGCCGAAGACGCATCGTTACTACCGGAATGTCAAGCAGTATTCCGACGACGACGAGGGTGTAGCGACCAAATTTTTTCACTGGCTGGCATTACGGATGTACACGTGTGGTTCCACACGAGACGGATCTTCACGGTATTCGTCGACTTCAAGAGGTGCTTTGACTCCATAAGTCACAATCTTCTCTGGAAAAAACTGTCAGCTCTGGGAATAAGTACGAAGATCCTCAAAATAGTAATGAATCTCTACAAGAACGCCAAATTCACGGTCAGGACCGAGTATGGCCACTCCAAGAACGCTGACGTCACAGAAGGAGTACTACAAGGTGAAATCCTCAGCCCACTCCTCTTCTGCCTCTTCGCTGCAGACATGGAAAAGTATTTTCGGGACCGTGGACTCAAGGGAATCAGCATCACGGAGAATAAGGACTTGCTCCTTTTACAATACGCGGATGACACGGCAATTCTGGCATACTCAGAGGGGGACATGCAGAGGAAGCTTAACGTTCTGCAGGAATACTGCCAGTTAAATGAACTGGAGGTCAATGTTAGCAAAACTAAGATTGTGATTTCATCGAGGCACGGTCGAAAATCAAACTGCAGCTTTAAGTTTGAATACCAAGGGCAAGAGGTGGAGAAAGTGAAAGAGTATGTATACTTGGGCGTGTTATTTAGGAACACAGGAACTTTTAATGCAGCAGCAGAGAGAGCCACACAGAAGTCTTACGTTGCGTTGGGCCCACTGATTGAACTTCTCAAACGCAGCAAATGTCAGAATTGGGAAAGGAGAACACGGCTGTTTGAATCCTTGGCCATGTCATGCCTAATGTACGGAGCAGAAATATGGGGTTTTAATTAACCACACTGACCTGATAGAAAAGCTACAGCAAAAATTTTTCAAGAAGTCCTTTGGAGTTGCGATGTCCACACCGGGATACGTCGTTAGGATCGAAGCAGGCAGGAGCAAAACGGATTGCACTGTCCATCTAATGATGATTAAGTGGTGGGCCAAGCTAATGAAAATGGATGAAAGTAGAATTCCTAAAGCGGTGTTTCAAAAAATTGAAATCTCTAAGGTCAATGGATATTCGAAACAACTGGGTGCTACAAGTTCAGTACATACTGGAATACATTGGGCTACAGGACCTGTGGGAATGTAATGAGCCCGTCAGCCTGGAGCCAATCATGCCCCAAATCTTAAGCCAGTTGGCGAAACGAAGCTTTCTAGAAGATAAGGCCTCTGCCTGAGCGTCCGAAACCTCCTACTTCAGCAAATTCGTAAATGAAGAACCTCCAGAAAACACACTAATGAGCTTCGAGTGGTGGAAAGCAAAAACATTCGTGCAGCTCCGTCTGGCGTCTAAAGCCCACCCGTTTATATTGAGAGGCCAAGGTGTAAGTGCCAGGATCGACCCTGTAAAATTGTGCGAATGCTGTAACATGAAATCCAACGAAACTCTTGAGCATCTTCTCTTCATATGCCCGCAGTATAACCCATGGAGAAGAAATCTGCTGAACCCCCATCTCATCCGAACTGCGCAAGAAGGAGAAGACTTGCTTCTTATCCTAAAGGACCCCTCACAAGAACTCATTGACGACATGTACAAATACATCAGTTGTGCACTTAAACATAGGGACTTAATTTATAATTTATAATTTTGTTAAGAAAGCTGAAACTTATTTCGGAATAAGTTAAGTGCGCGCGAAGCATATAAGTTTTATGAACCAAGTCAATTTAAATAATCATGTAAAACGTTATAACTATTAATCAAGGAGTGCGATGGGAGAAAATCCTTAGGCACTGAATAAATCAATCAATCAATTAATCAATCAATCATTAAGGAAAACTTTGCGAGTTTCAACCGGCAGCTCATATGGCCTCACGACTGAGCCAAGACTGAACAGGATGAATCCATGTCCAGCCTGACTGACAAAGTCCTCTAAATCCTTGTAAGTAGAAAAACAACAAGTTACACAAAGCGTGAAATCACATGCTAGCTTGCTTGAATGCTTACCTTTGTCAAGGGTCTACCAGGCCGGCAGTGTATAGCTCCAACCTCCACCACATCTGGTAACGTGGGGCGAGGGAAGGTGAGAGAGAAGTGGGCGTTGACGAGAATCATACTAACATTGTTGGCAATATCCAAGGCGTCCGGAAGGTCATTTTCCAGGTGCGTCTTGTACACAGCTTCATTTTCCTTCAGAGCGCTGAGCATTGACGCCGAAGCGACGACACATAAAACAAAGTTGAGCATTCTCTGGAAAAATGTCATCTTGTGATTAAAAGAGAAGAGGAAATGTGGGACGAAGGAAGGTGGGAGTCGATTCCCTGTATATCCTGTAATCTCCGATGGCACTGGCAACGGCCCAACAATAATGAATGGAGCACCCAACTTGTAAATGAGCCCAAGGAGGCAATCATTTGCATATGCGTCCATGATGACCAAGTCAAATCTTTCACCCAGCAACCCCATCACATCTTGATTTTCAAAGGTTTTGTGACAGAAAGTTATAAAGTGAGTCAAGTCCAGCGTCAATATCCCCAGCACCGCTTTCCGCCGCATCTCCAGCGCGTCCAGTCCAGGGAAGTAGTCAAAGTTGTCGTGGACTTTAATGTCACGGATATTTCTATGCGGCTCAGTCTTGAAGGACGACACAACTGTTACATTGTGACCGCGATCAGCCAGTCCCAGCATGAGGGGCAGTGCCACATTCTTGTGACTTGGGGAGGCGTTGGGATATACAAACAAAATTTTTTCACACAAACCACTTCCAGCTGTCAGGAATACAGTAAATACTAAAATTTCTAAATGGCCCATGGTTCTCAGCCACTGGAAGCTTTGAAGAGTTTATTAAATCAAGAGAGTTGGCAAGCACAATCAACGTGCTCCTACAGATCACCGCAATGGACTAACAGTTAGGTGCAGTATTTATTGGTTCAAAAAAGAGCCAACCGATTGTAGATTAATTTTTTGGAAGAGCACGTGGATAGGAGGAATGGCACGAGGACACTCTTTGTCAGATAAACAAAATAACTTATGGAGAATTTTTTGGGGTAAATGTAACCTTACATTGTAGTAGATGAAAAAATTCTAGTAGTGAAGACTCCTTATTATTACTACTACAACTACTACTACATACTTTTGAAAACTTAATCTGGATCTTATTTCAAAGTTCTATGATGGAAGAAAGCCCAGGATCTTTGCCTGTGACCCGGACATATTAAGGCAAGTGTTTATAAAAGAAGCCTACAAGTTTGCTAATCGAGCCTCCGGGGATGATCTTCACTTAGCGAATGGATGGATTTTTGCGTTAATAAGTGAATTAAAACAGATTGATGAGATTGAAAAGCAAAATACAGAAAAGGTAGGACTATAATATTAATTTTAATGGAGATGAAAAATGGAAGAAAGTGCGCTCATCTTTTTCTCCTGTATTCACTGGATCCAATCTGAAGAGAATGAGTGCGCACATGATCAAAGTGTCACAAGATTTTGTCAAATTGATCAAGGACGACGTGAAGAAAGCAAGTGGTCAATCAATCCAAGACTATAATCTCTACCAGTAAGCTGAATATACAGTCAGTGCCCTTTAATAAAAACACCCCTGCATCTAAAAATTTCAAATGATAATTACTTCTAGGTTTTTCAACAAATATTGACGATATTTACAGGAATCATACTCAGGTCTATTGACTTTAAGTTGACCAAGTTTCACGCAGATTGCTCCTCCCCTTCGCCTTCCCACCGATCTTGATTCCACGCAACTCTGAAATCGATGGGACAAAAATAAGGACACCCTTTGGCTTTTTTGTGTATATACGTCTATAATGGAGGCAAACAACTAGCAAAACTACGCTTAAATGTTCTACTTAGCTCCATTGAACATTTTGGGTGGTTACGAGTTGGTTCTACAGTCAAATCTTGAAGCAATTAAGAATTGACTAGCCGCATCATTAACATTGTGTTCATGCAAGTTCCATTTAAAATCCTGTATCACGTGGTGACCTCCGTGAAATCAAGTGTTATTGAGTACTTGCCAGATACTTTCAAGCAAGGGGAAGTACCTCGGGCAGTACCTTATAGGACCGGGAGGGTGGTCGTCAATGCGTAACCCACCGTGAGTAACTCCCACGCTAGCTTAAACCGCATTCTGCCAAATTTTCGTGGCATATTTCCTTGGATTTGCGACTCTACCCAGGCAAGGTATGTACATAGTGATGTACATACTCCACTTTCTGCGTCTCAACCGTTGGATCTATCCCAGAACTAGATGCATTCCCAAGGAGCATCCCCGGGCTCGGGGAGTTTTATGGACCAACCATCATCATTTCGAGACCCTCGGATCAACAGGAGTTTCCTGTCATCTACAGCTTCAGCTTCCCAGGCATCCGCATCATCTCGTGATCCACGGATCTACCAGAACTCGGGGTCATCTTCGACATTCCAGGGCTCTGTTCAGGCGTCCACACCGTCTCCCATCACACGACGGCTTCCCATTGGAACTACGAGAATTCCTTCTTTTGAGCGGAATGAAGCCAAACCCAAACGGATCATCCCACCGTCCCAGAAGCCTCAATACGTAGAAGTCTCTGGAGTTACCCTTGTCCGCCGGTCCAAGCGACGTCAATGCAGTGAGCCTGTTCCATTTCTCGCGGTGAAACGGGAATGGCTGGAGCCCGAAGCTGACGTGTTGCTTCACTCGGATCGTACGTATTTTTTGTGGTCCGTTAAGGTTGAACCCGAGTAATTTTGAATGATTTTGTACATTTTCAAATGGCTTTTTAATAAATTCATTCATTTATTATTTTTAATTATTTACCCCTTGCATTTCTTGTGTAATCCTTTATTTTTCATTGCACGTTTCATAGTGCATATGTTCAAGCTGGCATGTCATGTTGTGAGGTCATATTGGTAGGTCAAGCTTAACGGTCATGATGAAAGGTCAAGTTGAAATGTCAATAGGTTAACCTCAGGTCAACCCTTGATGGCCTGACCTGTATGTACGCCCCATGTTAAAAACCCATAAGAGAGGCACGCTGGATAGTTAGTACTTGCTACTACTACTGCCGTGGCTTCATTCGGATGGGGACCTCGTGTGTGCATTGGAATGAGGTTTGCTAATGACGGCATGCTTATCACCGCCGGCCATCTCTTCAAAACCTTCAAGTTTACCACGAAACCTGGTGCCAAAATCACATATCTCCTTTCCTGGCCTTCTCTACTGGAGTTCCGTTGAATATTCATCTGCGTTGATCAGTAATGGGTATTCTTGGGATAGCATACATTAAAATTCTGAAGCAAGCTTTGAATAAAGAAAAGAAATATTCCAGAGGCCAGATTTTAATTCCTGGAGTTCAATTTTATTCTGCTTTTCTTTATCATTAATCATTAATTATTAATTAATTAAAATAAAGACTCTCCATACCAGAGTCTCAAGCTAAGCATTATGGTGGAGTCTTCTCAAGTTCAACGGTGAACCACCACAACCACAAGTCAAATGACTCCATGGTAAAGAGTAACTGTGAACTTGAATGCGTCAAATTGACACTTTAACTGAGCCGATACAAGGTTACATTGAAAAAAATTCTACAGATTGTTGTTGTAGTTCAAGTTGCATTCATTCGGACAGGCTGTTAAACTTGATTAAGTCGTATG
>JAQIWI010003283.1:0-10462 GCA_034698825.1 Deuterosminthurus bicinctus
ATTGCCAAAGTGGACACAGCCAAGCGGGATGGTAAGAAGACTAATAATACACCTGACCTGAGTTTTGACATGTCCTCAGCTACCAATCTCCATTTGTTTTCATATAATGTATGTATAGACGAAGCGTTTGAGAAGACATTCACCATGTCCTTGGATCTTTTTGGGATATCCGACGGGAGGGTTCTCAAGTTATTTGAGCTTCCGACGAGGAGGTCAAGACGCCTTACGTGTCCGAATGCAGGAGACTGTGAGCCGATTACTTTGCTCCATTTGGGATTTGTAGACTTCCCCAAATACTTTGTTGGCGTTTCCTTTGAAGGACTCGAAAGTGTCAATCAGCGCTACAATATCAATAACATTCACTTTTATGTAAGTCCTCCACTGAATCAAATCAAATCAGCAGTGGCTAAGGCTAATTAATGATTTCACATTATGCTTTCCAGTTCAAAACATACAATCCCAGTTTTACTCAGATGGAGCTGTCCTTCCGATTCATATATGCGTCCACATGCTTCGCAGTTACGGTAATAGAGGAGAGATGATCTAATGATTATAGTTTGTGTAATTACAGATGCTTATATAACTCAATGTGATTTGTAGTGCTGGTTTATGTACACCCTGCGAAGATACCTGGTCTCGGATTGGTCTATAGAGCAAAAATGGATGGCTATTCTACTACCGTTATTGTTTGGATACAATAGTAAGTCCATTGATTTTCCCGTGGGAAACATAATGTATTATCTCGAAATGTAAATGAAGAATTATCTTCAGTTCTTAGTCTTTTATCAATTTACTTATTTGTGGTGATGGGAATTTGGTCGTTGACAGATCCAGCCTTCCCCCTTATGTTTCTGGTGAGTTCCACATTCCCTGGAATGATAGATGCCGTCTTCCAAGTTAGCTTCCTCTCAGCTCTCTTCCTGTTCTGGCTGTCAATTTATCATGGACTTCGGCAAGTGAGTCTCTCAACAGGCTTGTGAGCGAGCATTTCCTTGGTCACCTTGGGAATTTAATTTGGGGACATGTTCTGTGATCATGCAGGTGGAGAGGAGATTTTTAACGTTCTATTTGCCCAAATTCATTCTCGTTGGATCGCTATGGCTTTCGGCAATAATTCTAGCATCATGGCAGAAATTAAACGCAGGGAGAGATCCAACTTATAGCTACATGTTGGACGCTACTAGTTTCAATGTAAGATGCACTCTTCTCCTAAGAACTCTACACTTTTGCTGGTGGTGATGGCGTTGCGATTATTAACATTATGATTTTTTTTTCATATAGAACTTGAAGGACTTCTTCATGGTGTGCGCGGTGGTTTATTTGATTTACTTAGTTTATCTCATTCTGAAGGCATACAGCGACCTGCGATCGATGCCCTATTTCGGTGAGTGATGCTCAATGAATTGATAATGGCAGAGGTTTGCGGGGCTGAAGTACTATGTGAGAGAGTAGTAAATGCTAATGATATAATAACTGAACTTTCTTTTAGATTTAAGACTCAAGTTTTTGACTGGTTTGATGCTGTTCGTCCTGAAAATCAGCATGCTCATCACGTACTTCCGCTTCGGGATGGACGTGCTCGAGGATCATTTCGTCGCAGACTTGTCCACCAAGTACTCATCATCCGCTGAATTCATGTCACTGTATGGACTTTTAAACTTCTACGTGTTTATGATGGTTTTTGTCTACTCTCCCTCGTCATCGGCGACGCTGAACAATTCGTGTAAGTCTTTGTGGACAAATGGAACAAATTGATTTGGTTTGACTTGAAATAATGAACCTCTTGAATCTTGCTTGCAGCGCTGGCTATAACGAAGGACAACCCGAGTTTCTCCATGGTGAATGACAGCGATGAGGAGGTAATTTATGGATCTGACGACGAAGATGACACGAAGGCACCTTTAAATAATAATTCCAGGCCTCGGCCCAACTCTACTGTGGCAAATGTGGCTGAAGATAGTGATTGAGGGGTTGTTGCTTACCAAGAAAAGTGAGATTTGACGAGTTTATCATCATCATGATATATTGTTTATATACATGGATGTTGTTATCATTGTCTTCGTCATTGATGATTTCTACGCTCCTAAACTGATGAGGTCCAGTTGTGTGCTGAGGTTTTGAAGGGTCGATATACTGACTATGAGGGTGATGATTCTTCCTTGAACTCATTCAGCTCCTTGATGACTGACTCCCGTTGAAATTTTAAATGATCATCGTCGTTATTGTAACTGCGCCTAAGTTTTACACAAGATCTAAGTACAAATACTTTACTTCACAAGTGTATAGTGTGATCCAGGACGAAGGTGAATAAAAAATCATGTCCTTCTTGATGAGTTTTTTCAAATGGAGGTTCTCATGGTAATCTTATTAACTCTCTGTTCAAATATAATTATTAAGGCTAGCTAAAGCAAAGGCATGCATGATTCTTCATAGTTTTCACAAACGTCTGTATACGTATACAGAAAGTGTATACACTTTCTTCGCAATTTCTAAGAAAGTTTAGCATTCCACGCATTGACGACAGCACAAAGTTTACTGATTCCTTCAGGGCCAATTTCGCAGCATCCTCCAATCACATTAGCACCAGCCTCCATCCAGCTCGTCGCATAGGCGTCCACTGTTGGTATGTCCTTCTTCACCCACCTGATTAAAAATTTAAATTATTACAGAGTGAACGATCTGGATGACATAAAGATATTCAAAGTAAACGTGCCCAACGCCTCGTATCCAATCATCACCGCTATTGGGGTACACAACGATCTTGACATCACGGCTTAGCTCTTTCTTCAACGGGGCTACGGTTTGTATAAAATCCAACACGTGTTCCGGCTTACAACAGTTTATACCGAATCCAGTTACTTGAGGGTATTTGGCCACTTTGGAAAATGCTTCTGTGAACGACTCGTTTCGAGGAGTCTTTCGAGGGTCAACTTCCTATAAGGTAATTCCGTAAAAATGTTAAAAACAAATCTGTGCATTCAATGAGATGAAAGAAAGGAATCCTATTGGCAAAGAATCAGTCTCACATTAACTGATAAGTTGACCCAAACTTCCACAGATGGATACTCTCTCTCCAAGAAGTCTAATATCCTCAAAACCTCGACAACAGAAGGAAAGGTTTCAACATTCAACAAGTCGACTCCACCACTAATTAACGCCCGAATTCGAGGGATGTGAACGAGGTCAAGCTCTTCATTGCTCACGGTATCCATATATCGTCCTGTGTACTCCGATCCATCTCGAAGGTACGAACCGTAAGGGCCGATGGAGCCTCCGATTAGAATCCGTCTATCCTTCCAAGGATCATCTGCAGTAATCAATCAATCAATCAATCAAAGGATCCATACTTTCCTTTCTCAAAACATGTCCCCCCGTCAGTCAACTTACTACTAGTCTTCCTGTAATTTTCAATCGCTTGCTTAGCTAGTAAAACAGACTGGCGAATGAGCTCCAGGGACTTTTCTTCAGACACGTCATGATACTTTTTGAATCCCGGAACTGTGGCTTGAAAAGTTGACGTCTCAATCACATCTGCACCGGCTGAAATTCAATTCAAAACGTCTACACAGTTCTTCAATCCCATAACCACCACTAATTTAAATCCATAATTAATATAACAATAATAATTATAAATAATAAGTACCTTCCAGGTAAACCTCATGGGTTTTGATGATTGCATCAGTTTCCTCAAGCAGAGCTTTGGCTGTCCACAATGGCTCTTCATGAACATTGAAGGATGAGTATTTATTTAATTCATTGGAGAATCCCCCATCCAAGACAAGCACTTTAGCACAATTCATCATTATTATAATCCTTTAAAATTTCTTCAACAAAACTCCGGCTTGTACACACACTTGACGTTCCCAATCATCAATAATAATGATAAGCGATGACAACCAACAAAAGTCCACATTTATCCAACGTGGCTAGATTAGTTTCCCTGTGTCACGCAGCTATAATAAGCTTCACATATGTTTGTATATTGTATAAATACTTGTAATAGTAACTAGAATGTGATTTCAACCAAATGATGATGATTATGATGACATTACACAAATATTCAACTTTTCCTCACTCCAATCCCACAGTTCCATACATCTCAGGGCCATTCAATAAGGCATATGGCGTGGCAATACTGCTGTTCAATATTAAAGTGTATATTTCCTCTTAAAAGTTAAACAGTTTTCTATATATAATTGCGCAAATATAGCAGCAGGAGATTGATCAGTTGATCAGTCAGTCTTCAGTCAAAGTCAAAATCCATGCTGTCTTATGCACATGCCGATGTGTAAATTGGCTCCTCTGCCGCCGCTTCCATTTGCCCTCAAGGAAGTCTCCCTTTACAGAATTCGTGGGGCGAAGCGAAACGTAATGGTTGAAAAGTTTTGGAGTTAATTATTCCTGAGGGTTGTTGACTATTTGGATCACCTTGACAGCTACTCAATTCTCTTTAGCATCACATAAGGAATTCATGAGCTTGGCTATTATGGACATTGATCATCATCACATTTTATTACTCAATATATATTCGGTGTGAGAGGTAGTAATACAAGAATAAACTCAAACAATGGAGGAGTCGCTTCTTCGAGAAAACTTTCTTCTAGCCCTGAGCCTTCTTTCGACGGACTCTGATTCCACCTCGGAATTGGAAGTGCCATTATCGAGCTGAATCCCCTCATCCATGCAGTCGATCTCCGTACAGAGCTCCATTTTCTATACAGGATCATCATTATTGGATGAGACAGATTGAGGGGATCTCATTGTCAAATTTCAATACTCACCTGACACAAAAGCCTTATGAGTGTCTCGATAGTCTCCAGCCGGGAGGATAAGTTGTCTAGTGTGGACTTGCTCTGTTGAATGGAAGCGACAAGGTCATCCACTTCATCTTCAGTTGTGTCCACTCTCGCAGCCATAGCTGATCCTATGAGACTCCATTATTATTAGTACCCGGGAGGGAGCATTGTGTCATAATAATAACAATCCCATACTAGAAACTCACCTATACCTGCTGTCTTTGGTTGAAAGCATTTGAAAAGGTAGTCAATGAAACCTAATCGAGCTGTGGATACGTTGGGAAATTCCACAACTTCTTTCTTGTCCACACGAGCGAGTAAGAACTTGGGCAGAGTCTTTTCCAGTGCTGTGTGCAAATGAACCTATATGGAATGAATAAAATGAGATCAGTTTTGTCAGCCTGACTGACTGGTACTATAAGATGGACTCACCTGCATGGCCAGACGCTTTAATTGAGCGTTACGCCTCACAGATTCTATATCTCCAACAGCCAAACCTGCGACATGTATTTAACAATAATAATAATATGAGAAGCTATAGAATTAAATAAAAACTAGAGCTGAAAATGGGATGTGAATACCAATGAGGAGATTCATGAGTAATATGGGCATGAGAACGATGAAGATGCCGATCATAATAAAAGACATTCTGGGATGTGGAAGCTGCCGCTTAAGCTCACATTCCTTCAGGCTTTCCAATTCCGTCTGATTCTGATGATCACAATGGTAAGGATTGACAAAAGTGTTCATGAAATCCAAATCCCCCAGCATCATTGAGAATGTTCGGATGAGTGACATGGGGACGGCCTCAAAGGCAACGTGATTTCCCTGGAAAGGATATATATAATAGTGCAAAGATCAGTACTACATCATATGCAACTCTCACAGAGGCCAACATTGTGACATTTTCAAGACCTTGGACAGGAGTATGAAAAACGCGAGTCCGAATGCGACGATAAGAATAGAGAAAATCATAAGTACTCTCAAGAGAGTGTGTAAAATTTCAAGGAACATAACGACGTAGATTCCGACGACATCGAACCTGGAAGAAACCACAAACTTTATTAGCTCATTTCCTCCGCCATGTCATTAAACAAGTTAGTACAAAGTATTAAAAGCTGGTCATACCGCTGGAGAAATAGGAGCAAATAGAACCAACTTAGAAAAGCTGCAAGAGACTGGCTGGGACTGACTATTGATGGGGGGAAGATCCCGTGAGAAACCATGACGATGCTTGCCACTGTCATCACCCAGAATACCCTGAACATTCAAACATGCATACTCAAATTCAATTCCAAACTTCCCATGGGAGCAGTTCCGATGAAAGACAATGACGTACCAATTAGAAGAGTCCAATACATATTTAATTCGCTGTCGATATGCATTAGCAAACTCTCTGCCGACGTTCAAAATGGCCACCACCAGAATTACCATCTCGAGGAAAAGTCCATTAAAGCAGTCCTCCTCGCCTTTCCTCATAACATATCTCTCCGTCGTCCCATTCAGCATACTCTCCTGCAATGATAATTCAGTTATCAGCCTGAACAAAATCAATTCTAATATTGCTCACAAAGTTCACACTTGCCTTGGTCGAGTTGAGTGCGTGACGGACAGAGTCACTAATAGGTGAATCAAGCCAACCATGGTCCGAACTTTCTCGTGAGCACGTGGGTGACGAAGTGTAAACCGTCAGGATGGTCAGGTAGAAGAGGTAGAGAAACAAATGTGCAATATGAATGTACTTGCCATAAGCATTCCATTTCATCTGCAGGTACTTTTGTGACAAGTCGTGCGAAAGGAGATCCACTCGTCCGTTGGAGACCATTCCCTGAACGTCAGAAATCCCAAACTTTACTTCGAATTCCATGAAAACTGATAACAAGTTATCCAACTTACATTCAATACCGGAAGATGCTTTCTCTCCGGCACATACTTCCGATCCGTCTTCCCATCTGGCTTTATCACGTCTGCTTCATCACTGTAGTCGACCAGGGAAAGCCATTTGAAGTCGTACTTGATCTGACAGATAAATACATGGAGTATGATTTTATTTTCCACCCTCATGACCGCGTGAGTATAATAGGATGTTACATGGTAGAGCTCCGAGTCTGTCTTGTTGTCAGATTTGATGATGCATCGGTCAAGAACTGCCTGGACCACTTGAGGCATCGTTGCTACCAGGGCTAGCATTATGGACGAGTACTTCCCTGAGGTCATTGCCAAGATTTCGTCCCCTCTGCAAGTGTAACCAGGCACACGCATCTAGTCGAAACTTCTCAAGCAATTACCAACTTTTGTGACATACCTCGTGGGATGTGTCACCATGACGAGCGCTACACTTGCAAATTTATTTTGCAGCGCAAAGTCCATTGCAGTGTATCCTTTCAGATTTGTAGTTAGTTGACAACGAAGTGTAAGCAACAAGTCTACAGCTCCAGACCGATTCTCCATGGCTGCCACATGCAATGAGGTATTCTAAGAAAGAAAAATTCATTGCGGAGCCTCAAACTTTTTATTTGCTCCTCTCCTTAACATTCTTGTGGTTATTGTCGTATTGTGTAACACGTAGGACAGGCAATTTGCTCCGTCCGCTGTATCCACTTACCCCATCCTTGTCCGTTTGGTCCAGTAGATGTGAGTGAACGTTGAGGATTACTTTCATCGTGTCCTTATGGCCGTTCTTGGCAGCAAGATGCAGTGGCGTCTCACCCGAGTAGTCTATACAGACATAAAGCCGGGTGAAATTGATACATAAAAGCCGACATGAAAATAAAGTGCCTATTGACTCTGTGCACTCACCGCGATGAAGCAGGGCGCCTTTCTTCATGAGCAGCTGAACCACACGCACATGTCCTGCAATTTCCCCACATACATACACACAACACGCATCAGCTCACGTTCACACTTTCAGTCAACCTCATCTGTAAAACTTTGGAGGATTTGAAAAGTTAACCTTCACTTGCAGCAATGTGGAGAGCCGTCAGGCCTTTGCCATTTCCCTCGTTGATGACGGAGTTATTTTGCTCCATCCCCAGAATCTTTTGAATGATATTCAAACGACCGTATCTACAACGGAGAGCGTTATTCATACCATCATGCTCCGCAATATATAAAGCATTACCAGGAGGAAGCCACAGGATTTCCGGGAATCTAGTCAGGACATTGTGGCCGTGGGGAATAGTAGAGGAAAGTTGGTATAAAATTAGCATACAAGAGCTTACCGACATGCGATGTGGAATACATTCTCGCCGTCGTTATTCTTGGTAATGATGCTTGCACCCAATTTGAGAAGCTTGGCCGCAGATTTGATGTGTCCCTGCTTGGCAGCATAGTGGAGTGGAGTGTAGCCCAATTTATCTTTCTCATCCAGAATGGGAAGGAAGTCTTTCTGTGAGTCAGTTTGTAAACAGAGCATGATGCAGAACAGACATTAACAGGGAGCAAGACTCAATAATCAATCATCACTTGAGTCATTCCCATCATCATCACCCTAACATTGGATTCACATGCCTCAGGGCAGTGATAAAAGTCGCTACACATTGCGATCCCTATGGATCGGTTACATAGAGCACCCAAGAAAAAGATGAAGGAGACGAAGTTAGAATAATAATGATAAACAAACTTGAAACTCATCGTCCAGAATTTTCTCCAGATCCCCTCCATGAATGACGAGAACGTGGAGAACGTTGCGGGAGTCATTGTCCTTCAGGCTGATCTTAGCACCGAGTCGAATCAAAACCCTCATAGTGCGCCATCCATTTCGGGAGGCTGCGATGATAAGCGGAGAACGTCGCTCCTTATCAAGTACATCAACTGTGGCCCCCTGCGATATTCATTTGTAGTATAGAAGACATAAAGTACAGCACAACAAAAACTTTGCCAGACTACTACAATACATCTTGACTCTTTCAAATGCTAGAATGGCATTAAGACGCTAAGTCCAATATTTCTCCTTGTCTATATTCTTCCCCTTCAATAAAATTGGTTCCAGGGCAAAGAGCCACGATACAATTCTCCTCAGTAACATGTCCCGACGTGCGGCCTGGCGTGACGAGGACTAAGAAATAAATTACGGCTGACACACGCATCATCCATTATTAAATCAGCCATGGAGGTTGATGAGGAGGCTCTTGTTTCAACTCCCGTGTGAATGGGACATGAACGGATTACGTAAACAAGCTGAAAATTACCCTTCTCCTAAAACACTTCTAATTATCACGGCTATAAGAGCATTTACTCGCTATACTAACTTTCCCTTTGTAAAGCCTTTGAAGATGAGGGACTGAAAGGAGAGATTCAGAGTTGCTGGCAGTAGTTGCTTCACGCCGCCCCAATAGCTTTGCTTTCTCCAATGCTCTCCAAGTCATCCAGGGAAACTGACTGCCTATGCAATTCTGCGTCCAAGCGGACAAGTCTTTTGTTCCTTTGACTACTATACTTCCGAGTTCAAACAGCGATACACAATTAATCTACATGGCTAACTACAAGAAATCATGCGGGGAGTGAAAGGACTCTTACTTGTGAGACGAGATACTCGACGAGCTCGTGATGATCAAACATAGCGGCGCAATGAAGTGGTGTCATTCTTTGCATATCGCACGACTTCAAGCACACATCCTTTTCCTCAGGTTGCAGCTGTAAAAATAACACATACAAGACCGTTATTATTTTCCCTCTAACATCCATCATACTCGAATTACTGTCAAGTGACAAGTTCCAATGACAACACTTACTTCACACTCGCACACTCAAAACACACAGAGAGCGACAGGGAGTGATTTGAATTACCGTAAACATCAACTTCACCATATCCATGGCTCCTTGTGAACAAGCCAAATGTACAGGTGTTGACAAGTCATGTTGTTGTGTTGAGATTTTAGCTCCTGATCGCAGACAAAGCTCCACAGCCTGCAAAAGCCAATGAGTTCTCTTAGCATTGACATGCGGGATTAAGTTACAAGCCCAAGTTACTCGCTCCACATGCCTTAATATCTCCCCCATGGACGGCCGAGTGCAAGGGAACATTTCCCTCAGCATCGAAAAATGAGATCATTTCGGTTCGAGGACAACCATGACGGTCACCTATGAAATCCACCAAATCACACTGACTGAATCCTTGTAACAGAATAAACTTTTGTCCTCGTATTTCTATCACACACGCCACCACAGAGTTAACTCACCCCAAGCTAAAAGGATTTCCATGGATTTTGAAGATGCATGCTTAGCAGCTTCATGGATGATGAAATTTCCAAAAAGATCGCATTTCTTGGGGCACGCACCGATCTCGTAGAGCTGCGAGTAAAGAAGAATTATGGGAGGCATTTGAGAAATTTTGCACAAATTATGCGACTCTAATGTGATACTAAATAGAGCAAACCAAGGGTGAAAGTTGGAATACAGGCGAATTATACGCTCTCCTGTTTCTGACTAGAAAAATTACCAAAATTTTTAGGCATTCATCATTATCATTAAT
This sequence comes from Deuterosminthurus bicinctus, assembly GCA_034698825.1. Classification (NCBI taxonomy): domain Eukaryota; kingdom Metazoa; phylum Arthropoda; class Collembola; order Symphypleona; family Bourletiellidae; genus Deuterosminthurus; species Deuterosminthurus bicinctus. The sequence goes on from JAQIWI010003283.1 coordinate 10,270, forward strand.
CGCTGCCAAGTGCAGTGGCGTCCTCCCATGTTCCCCTCCAATATTTGGATCCAACCGTTTCTTGTACTTGGCTAGTATTCTCAGGGCCGCCGTCTTGTTCAGTTCACATGCAAGGTGCAGTGCTGACTGATACTTGTCGTTTAACTTCTTTGTGTCAGCTTGACTGTAAGCATAGAGCGAATTTAATTAACTT
>JAQIWI010003284.1:0-10457 GCA_034698825.1 Deuterosminthurus bicinctus
ATTGAAAATAATGGAAATGGGAAAGAGAGGTTGGAAAAAAGCGTGTGCAGCGGGTGCTGATGGGTCCGGACAAGAATCTACCTGCATAATTACGACTTAATTTGAAACATTCACATTCTGTGGAGGTAAAATTTATAGACAGGCGACTGGCTGGTGAAATGCCAGCTTGTTTCTCCCCCGTCCTCACTACTGATTTCAATTGGAAGCATATACTCTGAATGACTAATGAGTTACAAGGGAACCTTAGGCATTTAAGTAAGAGAGCTCACCAGTGCACAGTGCAGATACAGGAGGGGTAGTGGAAAAATTTAACAAAATATAAAACCATGTTAGATTTTCATGGAGGGGGCAAAGGAAAGTTTTTTCTAGTGCGGGTCTACAGATTATTATGTTTGTGTTTTTCCGCTAGTTCGCTCTCTCTCAACTGATGATTTTACATTCAAGTCTATGCAGGATAGGCCGACTGGTGGCTATTGGATCTTTATTTAATTAAAAAGAGGAATCTATTTCCCCTCACAGAGGCTCTCAGCGGGTGCACTACAGACTGCATACTACTGTAATGCCTTGGATATTATTATGAGGGTTTTAGGAAAGGCTAATTTTTCTAAAACTATGCTCTCCCCTTTGGTGGATATGCATGTGCAATGGGAAGGCCCCGGAGGTTGTTTGTATGAAAGTGAGCCCGCAGCCAGTCTCATTCATACGATGAGTATGCGGTTGGAAGGCCGTTGACTATAAGAGCAATAGATCTTCTGCCTCCTCTCCCTCTCTCCTCCCAATGTTTTCCCTCTCATGGTCTTCCTGAGCAATTTCCTCGTTGGAGCAACAAGAAAAACAGTATCTTGACTGGCTCATGTCTTCATCATTATCAGCGCTTCTGTCGTCGCACTGTCTGCATTACCAATGAAGGGATCAAGTGTGTGAGAGTGGGAGAAATCTTGAGAGTCGTTTCCCTATTTAAAAAGACTCATTCATTACGAAGCGTTCTCCAAGTACTCTGGAGGGGAATCGAGCTGAGGATGAGTGTGGTGGTGGTCGTAAGGCCATTATTTGTACAAAAGGAGGAAGGCTATAATGAATTTTACCTTTTGGTTTGTCCTTCCATTCAGAGTTACTATGTGGGGGACATAAGAAAGAGAATGGGACGGTATAGTACAACGGAAGTTCTCACTATCTAGTCCACTGCTGAGGCCTCCTTTTGTCTTTGCATTGTAAATAAATGAGGGGCTGGATTTTCCTCGGTTATGGCTTCAAGGCTATGCATACTCCTGTGTAAAGTATTAGCGTTCTTCCGATTATTCAAGAAGCTTCTGTGATGAAGCTTGTGAATCCATGCAGCATGTCCATTGTTTTCCTTCAGTTATTCTTGTGTGCAAGTTGCAGATGAGGGAAAGTGTGAAGAGGATTGTAGACAATGCTATATTTTCCTTTTACTTTATAATAATAAAATGATGAAGCTATGGCCGGTTGTGAGGCGTGATTCATGCAGTTTTGAAAAGAGAGAGTGGCCTATGCTGCACTTAGCTGTAAGAACGAGCTATGAAGTCGGATAAAAATCGGATTTGATTGTCATGTAAAAGGAAAAGATGGAGGAGGAGAGTCGAAGAGCACCCCTTTGCTCATGTTAGCAAAGTTATAACGGATGAAGAGAGGAGTTACTTGGAGTCTTCTTATGTTTCCATGTGGTGATAATCATATCCGTATCCGTTTTCCTTATCAGTGGGGATAAAGAGGAAGTTACAAGGGTATGAGTTTGGCTGTATTTCTCCCTCTCACAGCTTCCTTTTCCATGCCTTTTGTATGTATATAAATTCACTTTGTTACATTACATCAATTTAGTTCCCCTTATGTGGAGGTATTGTGAGGGAGGGTGAGAGAGTTGTGGTTGGATGGAAGAATTCGGCGTGTTATTCATAAGAGCGACGGGATGATAAGAAAAGGAAGGGTGCAAATGACACGGGGAATGACAATAAGGCGTGAGCCTATAAACATCTTTTTTTTTCTTAAAGTTTATATAGAGAGTTAGTTGAATCTGTCAAAGGGTTCAGTAGTGAGCCATTGTTGTGGTTATGAGAGAGAGTTAGAGCGAGAGAGCAATGTCTGTCATAAATGATAATGACATTTGTGTGTGAGTAGTTATTATAGGACAACAAACAATGTATTGGATTTGAAAGGATTGAATGTATCGTGTCCGTGGCAATTTCGCAGTATAGGTGGGTTTAATGTGCACAACGAATGCCAGTTCCATGTTTGTGGGAGTTCAATAGAGACATGAAGTGTCGCTTTCATGTTTCCTTATTGCCTCAATGTATGTGGGAGGTGAAAGGTGTATGAATGATGGGCCATGAGGCTGGAAATTTAGTGAATGGGAAACTACTTGGAATATCTTCTGTCTATATTTGGAGGAAATGAGATACTTTGATTGAATTGAATAGAAAGTTTGATGCTTGCACTTGAATGGACGCAGGAGGACAGTCCCCTCGGGGGTAGCTTTGATCCTTTACGATATTAAGACGTCGCCTACGCAGATATATTATACATCATTCGCCATTGGAATGATATTAAATTGTTCTGAGAAAAGCTCTGTTTATTTTTGGCTCAAGTTTATCCTTGAAGAAGCAAAGGAGGTTATGAAGATTTTAAGTTCCAATCAAGTTTTTTCATTCCGAGCGGCAGAAGAGTTCCAAAAGGTTTGTTCCTTATAGGGAGACAGATGTTCTTGGTGATAGCTTCTGTTCGCAACTAGGTGATAAGTTATTTTACTTTTTAATACAGGAGTGATTGCATGGATTACCCGAATAAAGAATTTGTGCTTGGGCTACAGTGAAATCTGGACTGGAGCTTCTGTTGTTTGACATTGGCGTTCAAGCGGATAGAGAGGTGAACATGTTGAAAATGTTTGGACGTGTGGATCTTTGAGATGTGAGGAGGTGAAAGTTTTGGGAGGAGAGGCTTGAATGCAGAAAGAAAGGAGGATGAAGGGTCTGACTGAAGGTGTTATGTACAATAAGTTTGTTTAACAGCTTGTAAGTATAGGAGTGCCATGATGAATCTTATGTTTGACTGAGGAAACAGCCGTTAAAGGAAGTTAAAAGGCAAACTCACTCTCTGTCTGACTGCTCGTTACAAAGTTGAGCTATTCTTTGGCACTTGTGTCGATTTCTTCCCTCATCTTCTTGCTCAAGAGCTCCTCTTTGTTCTTCTAAGCTTTTCACCCACCCTCTTAAATCAAATTAGATGAGAAGGAAAGAGAAAAAGTAAATATTCAGAGTGATATGCTCCTGTCACTAGACACGCATGCAGATGGTTCCCTAAGCTGTGGTGTAGGGTTGCACATTGTGCGTGTGATAAGAAGCATTATGTATTTAAGGGAGGTAGCTTTTTTTATCAGCATGACAGTTGAAGAGTGGAAGGAAAGTAGGAGGAAGTGGTAGTAGCATGGCGCTACTGTAATCCTTTTAGTCAATATTATGCTTGAATTTGATACTTTGCATTACAAGTAGTATGGTTGAGAAAGCGTGCGGCGGTGTTGTGGTGGTTGACGTTTGCATATTGCAATACAGCTCGGAGCATTTTACGAAGGATTTGGACAGTACCAGAGCAGCCCACGGTTGCACACCTGGGCTTTCTCTGGCCATTTTATGGATGAGGGAGCACGACGCTCCTGTGAGCTATGACACGGCGGTGCTATGGTGTTGCTGTGATACAGCTTGTGAGGAGAGAGTACGGTGCTGGAGGACATATAATATTGACGAGCATTCTGTCCCTTACCATTGCCGTTGTCCTTTTAATCAACAGCTCTTTTGTCTCTTACTAATTAACAAACTGCCCATGGCTCTGCTTCCTGTTTGTTGGCATTGGCATAAACAGAGCGAGGGGTACTAGATTGAGAGCAAGGTGCAGTAGACACACAGCGAGGTTTACTAGACGGAGAGCGAGGTGTACTAAACAGAGAGAAAGGTGTACTATAGGCAGCGAGTTAGGTGTACTATACTAGATAGAGAGCCACCACTTGCTGCTGTACTGGTGAGATCCTAGGTATTGATTAGCTACTTGTTTTCACTCTGTCCATCTCACTAGGTCTCTACTCACTCACTAGTTTATTTACTTGGCTAGTAAATGGTATTTGATGGTCAGTTTTAGGTAAATTTTATGAGGTAAACAAAGGAGTTGTGTGATGATGAGTGGATGTATGGCAACCATGTGAGGGCTGGATGTATACAAGGAATGCCCGAAAGTGCAGCCATGTGGGAGAAATAATTATTTTGGGACGCGCCTTCAGTCTCTCTCTCTCTCTCTAGCGCGCTCGCATGAGTCTCTACGGCTTCAGTATTCATGTTGTACAGTGAAGCTTCTATGGTTCCATATGAATCCTTGCCTCCATTCGGGTCTCTCTTTTAGGTTAGAAATTGATTAAATTCTCATATGCTGTGTGTGTAGCCTTTGTGAATTTGAATGAGACGATTTTCGATAAGGATTCGCAGTTGCATGCATTCACATTTGCCAACATGGAGGGACATACGGATTTGCGTGTCTCTGTGTGATTGTAATGCATTTGAGCTTGGCACAGTCTATTCTCCTTGTCTCTCGCTCTCTGTTGCGCTTCTCCTCTGTATGTGAATAAATTATGGAAACATTTTAAGGATAAAAGGGGAAATCTTAGAGGACTGTATAGCTGAAGTAACTCACTCCAGTGCAGTCTGCTTCTTCTTTCGTCTTTGATTCTCTTCTACTTCTTCTACTTCTGTGAGAATGTGAGCAATTTATTCTTCAAGTCCCTTTCTGCTTTGACAGAAGATTGTTGTAGAAATCATAAGGATTTTTCCATTTCAATGCACACATAAAGAACGAGCTGGATTTTCTGTGTGAGGGATTGTGAGAGGAAGAGGAAATATGGCCATAAGTTGTTAAGGAGGACTTTAGGGGGAAAAGGCTTAAGCAGTTTTGCTGGAATGGGCATGTCGGGACTGTTATAGTGATGCCATGGTGATGGTGAAGTACAGGTGGGGTGCAGCCACACTGGGAGCTTTGGATTTTGAATGTTTATTTGTGGGATTCTTGGTCGCAATTGACTTGGAAGTTGTGGCATGTCGTTTAACTTCCCGTGGGGGTCCAAGGACACATCACATTTAGTTATAAGTGAAAGTATTAGAATTTATGCATTTCCGCACAGCAAGAGCCAATAAAACTGTGGGTGTGATCTGGAGTATTTGATTGTCTATTGCATTTTAAATTGTTTCCTCTTCGGTTTTTTGGTTGCAGAGATTTACGATGGAAACTCGTCGGTGGAGCTGGGACCAGATGCCCATGTGGATTTTCCTGATACTCAATCGCCGTTGGAAATCGGTACGTTCTGTCACTTTGATAAGAGTTGGCCCTATTTTTCCCCGCCCACCCGTCTCCTCCTTCTATCTAACACCCCGCACTGTTATTTGTCAGTGCTAAGTGTAACGTGACTGAAGAATTTGTTATAGGAGACAAGTGCGATTGATCAATGTGTCTGTCTGTATATGAGAAGAAGTAGAGGGTTTGGGTGGCTGACTTGCGGTTATACGAACGGATGGACAGGGAAAACTGGTGTATTTATAGCTTTACTTACAGGCTGCTAAAGAGAGCCCGATGATGATGGAGACCCCATCAGTCAGTGAATATGAAAGGTTGGAAAGCTGACGCGTCAAGATTAGAATAAAATGTTGCTACTATACAGACGAAGAAGAAGCTTACTATACGAAGAAGTAAGGGAATGGACAAAGTTTGCTGCCACTACTGCTGCTGCTCATAAATTGGATAACTTTCTTTACTGTGCCTTGACTGGAGTTGTTGAAGAAGTGAAAGATGCTGGGAGTTGCAAGGATAAATGCAGGAGGTAGAGGAAGAAATGGGAGCCATGATAACTGTGAGGGGAAACTTATTGGGTGGAGCAAGTTTAAACTTGCATTTTGCACCTCATCCGTGTCACACAAATTTCCGAATTAAATTCAATGTCCTCTACACTCACTTCAGGATGGAGTTTGAGGGAGAAGTTGGAAGGATGAACAAGTCCCTTTTGTATTCTTCTTCTTCTGCTCAAGAAATAAATTGAAATTGAAGGAGTATAGCAGCTCTTTCTTCACACACAGACTTTCAAAGGACAATTTTTAGCTCAAGAGTTAGTAGTTAGGAAGCCTTTTTATAGATTGAGTTCTGACACTCAGCCAGACAGTCATTCAGACATTTGTCACTGTAGTAGTAGTAGTATGGAAAAGTGAGCAGTTTAAATTGAGGTGTACCTTTATCATTATGTGGGACCGGGGCTCAGTAAGCGTGGAGGACTTGGACGTAGACGGTGAATGTGATTACGAAAAGTGCTTTTTAGCCAGTAGACAGTCCGTGCGTATAGTGAGTCACACATGCATACATAATGTATTAAGAAGTCAGTTTTTTTGCAATGTGAAAAAGAATATAACTTGAGTCAGCGTATAGAAATGTAAGCAGGGAAAGAAACAAGTCTAGATTAGGCAGCAGGCTCATGTGTGTGAAAGTGTGTACATTGAAAAGAAAAAAGGGAGAGACATCTTTAACGTCATGCGTTGGCCTACTTTCCATTGTCTTAAAATTTGTGGGGAAAATTTTATGGTAAAGAGTTGCCTTGCACGGTCTCCCTTGCTCACGCTGACTGGGACTGGTTGAATAAAACCACAAAGAACACGAGGGAGAGAAAAACATTTTCAATAATTCTTTCTCACTGCAACTTTTAATATGGCATCATCCCAGTTTAATATCCGCAAAAAGTCCCTTCTTTTCCGACTCAAACGCACAAACACACACGCACCCGCCTGTTCCTTCCACATATTTATTCCTCCTCCTCGTCCTCCTCCTCCTCCACCTCCTTGCTACATTCAGTAAGTAAGTAAGAGGGAAGATGCGTTGGAAATGAATGCCTAAACTTTGTGACGGCTTCCAAAAATTCAACAAGGAGGGCGACAGGATTGCTAATGCAGTGGGCTGTTCAGTGCTTTTCTTGTTCAAATAATAAATTACAATACGTCACCACTTTCTTGCAAGGACGCCAGTGTAATGCTTGGACTAATCCGCAGAGTAGATAAATTTCGGCCTATGCATCATAGCTAGCTGTCATGGAAATGGAACAGTGAATGGTGCGGGAGTTGCAATTTGGGCATGAGGAGGCGTGTTCAATGTTGGATCAGGATGTGGACTGGGGATTAAGAAATGCAGCGGGAGAACAGCTGGCGGTTTGCATGTGAAAGTGTGGGATTTTTAGACACTCCAGTCCAGCTGATCACAGTAATTAGCTTAGGCAATGGAGATTAAAAATGTGTACTAAGTGGTGCTTTGGGAGCAATAGGGGTTGCTGTTACTCACATGCATAGTGCTGCTTTTATTTCTTTGGAGTATGAGAGTTGCGTGGGTAATGTATAATGTGCTCAATTCTTTGAGGACGTAAATATGTAAAGTCAGGATCAATTTTTAGTAGATTGCGTGTGGTCGTATGTAAATGCACTCTAACTTGAAAAAATGGAAGAAGAAAGATGCAATTTGATTCAATTTTTCCCCTCGGAAAGTACATGAATTATAACGATTCAGTGAGCCATCATTTGTTGTTCCCATTACTTCACTCTATACGAATGCAAAGGGAGCGACACCATGAGTGTCGTAATGTGGAAAGCATGTCGTTAGTAATGTTCAATTGAAATGATATGATTATGACCGTTATGGAGGAGTAAAGGAGAAGAGGGGGAAGAAGGGGCACTGTGTGGTTATGTAATGTAACATGTTACTTTTAGTTTGGAAAAAGTATGAGGGGATGATGATGAAAGTGGATGGTTGAATGTCATTTTTATGTTTGTTAGGAGATTTGGATTCCTCAATGGTTGAGACGGTGGTGGGGATCATATCAGGATTAATATTACTTTTGGGCATCGTGGCGGGATTAATCATTTGGATGAGACGAAATGGGCGCTCCATTTCCTCCGCTTTCACTTTCCATCCCAGTGCCTTTCCCTTCTGGCGGACGACATGGAGTTCAGTGCCGACTCATATTGTGACTCAAGCCAACCCAGCTACTGAAGGGGTCAAAGTAAGATAGAATTTTTTTCCTCTCTTTCTCTCTCTCTCACACACACACACGCTCCCTTTCCATTTCATTAATTGTTTAAGAGTCGCAACGCTTTTTTCCCTCTTCGTACGTGCTTTGCTGCTTGTTATGTCTCTGCTGCACACCGTCCGCGCCTCTTTCCAAGGTTTACTTGGTCGTCAATAAACTATTATCATTCCATAAAGTAGAATGCTGTAGAGATAATTTTTACGATCGTTCACTCCATAGCTTCAAAGGAAGACATAAAACACAGTTCTGTGAACACGTGCATAAGTAGACACGCACGTACATACAAACAACAGACACAACTGCTCTGTAACTCTCGATTGTACACGCCCACGTATGCATTCTCAGGCCAATAAACTGGAGCTTCTTTTAATTACTCAATCATAAAGACATTGGAAGCATTTAGCTCCGAAGGAACAAGTGGTAGGGAGAGTTGTGTGTAGTCATTTCCTTTCACTTTACCTTTGGCAGTAAATGAATGAGTCATTCGGGACCTGTTATAGTAACGGCTGTCATGTAAACCTCAACTGCTTTGCCAATAGCAAGTCTCTGTAATTTGTGTTTATTACACATTGCTGCAGAAAACTGTTTAACAATTCCAATTCCAATAAACAAGCACCTCGTAAGTATAGAAAATGGCTTTTGTGTTTGCCAACATCCAGTTCCATCTGTCTGTATATCGATTGGGCTAATGAGTTTATTGGGTACGGAGGAAGAAAAGTGACACCAGTAAAACTTTTTTTTTTATATTTTTTCCACAGAGTAAACGAACTTGTGTTTTCTCTGTGGACTCAACGCCTTGAAAGAAGAAGGAACTGGGAGAGTTTAACGATCCTTTTATTCCCAAACGTCGCAAAGTGACATTTCCCTTTGTCCCTGCACAGTGGGTGCTTCTTTTGTGTCTGAATAGGAGGGATCTGAATGACCTTTATCTTTTCCTTATTGATATAGTCCTCCAATAAGTATGGAAGAATTAGGTAGAATATGTCAGCCTGGAGATGGATTTATTCACTATGATAAGTGTCATAAGCTTGAGAAGCATTAAAAATGCTCCTATTTCCGGCTGATGTTCAGACTGCAATGTCATATCAAGTTGGCTGTGCAAGGGGGTGTGACAGAGAGATGAGAGTTTGTGGGAGCAACCAAGTCGAAATGCACCAAAACTTGATGCCTTTGGAGTTTAAGTGTAAAGTTATGTCGTATGAGGAAGGTTGAGCGGGTTTTATAGGAGCTGAGACAAGCACGTTGGTTGACGTCTTTTTGATATGCAGCCAATGTTTCCCAGGTCTCCTCCCTTCGTCCATCGATACTCACTCAGTCACGTCCCGTGGGATCTGGTGGACACAAAGGGAAGCTTGATAGCGAGAAATATGCCTACAAAATGCTTTCATTGTGCTCACTTTTTAGCGTGCTTATCATGCTCCAAGCTTTCACACACCCAGTACATGAGTAAGCCATTAAAAATCAAAACTATTTGTCTGCTGGGCGCTTGTTATTGTTGAAGGCATGCAATTTGAGGGGATGAATACGATGAGAGCTAATGTGTTGTTGTGTCGTGTGATTTGGTCACAGTGCTTTTTGCTTTTGATGTTGGGTACTTCCAATGAATAGAAGAGGGTTGGCTGCTATATGTGCTGTGTATGTATGGAAAGTTTTTGTGTGATGATGGAAATATGATAATGTGTTTTGGGAATATCGTGCAGGATTTACTCCTAACCCTCACACCTTTGAGTAATGGAGATGGTGGAGGCGGTGGTGGGGGTGCAGGAGGGAACAACGGACACGCCACAGTCGTAGTGGTCAACGGGGACTACAAAGCTCACAATCCGCCGCCTGCATATACAAATGGCACCGTGTCCAGCAATAAGAATCCTAATGGACTTCATCTCAAAGGTAACGTTACTTTCCCCTAAACTATTGAAATAGAATGGGATAACTGGAAAAAAGGAGGAAGGGTGTGTGCATATGTGTATGTGTGTATCTTATTTGTTGCTATTTGATTTCATTTCCTCCCCCTCTCTTTCACTCTGTGAAAAGCTATTTTATTGTGAATGGAAGGGCGATGGAGGAGGACGAAGGGAAAGAGCGTGCATTCTGAAAGAAAACGTGAAGATTCAATTATCAAAATTGAGTTGATACAGAGAATATTTAATGAGGAAGGAAGCGGATAGAGGGAAGGATGGATAAGTTTTTGATATTTATATCCCATTAAATTATGAACGGACAGAGAGGCATAAAAATGGAATTCACTCTCGAGAATCTGTTTGTATCCCTGAAGAAGCATTTCCTTCATGGTGAGTGTTCATAATAATTCATGATGGGAGCGGGTATGGATGTGTGAGTTGGAAATGAAAAA
>JAQIWI010003285.1:0-10456 GCA_034698825.1 Deuterosminthurus bicinctus
AATTCTTCAAAGAAATGTGACTTCCACCAGCTTTAGGTCAGCAATATGGCCTCAAAGAGCCTCCCAACTCTCTCTCTATCTGCGGCTACAACTCGTAGGGCTCTCCGAACTAATTCATTCACAGCACGAGTGCAACAACCTTCTAGCCGAATTTTAGATTAGCCAGAATCCAGCTCAATTTTTAGCCTCGGTTCTGGTTGCAGTAAATCCACCGTCTAGGCGTTCTTTCAAGGTTTTTCAGGGCTCACTTAATCCATATGGAGGTGCGTTTGTAGGTATCCAAATAAAGGTTGTATATATCAAGAGTCGGTCCCACGGGGCTTCAAGATTCAAGTCGATACTTGCCGATGTAGCTGAAATGAAAGCTATAGCCTTGCTAAAGTGAACGAGCCCAAAGAGACGCGGCTATACGGTCGCTCTCCCTCAATCTTCTTGACATCCCACCGGCGAATGCATTTCAAATGATCGCTCTTTCCAAAGCCTTTTAGTTTGGAACGTGAGAGTAGATGGGGATGGGATTGATGTGATCAAAACGAGAGTTTCTTTGTCTTTTTACAGCTTTGTCTTTTGGCGACCCTAGAAGCGTCTAGTTTGCTTGCAAGCTTCTAAGGCCTTGATTCCACTTTCCAGTTAGCCGTTTGGATAGAACATGGACTTCTATGTAATCTTAGACGAACCACAACAAGGTTGACATTAGGGTATGTATGCTAATATCGATAAATCGATAAATGAATAAATCGATAAATGAGTGCAATTATAAGTTGATAAACTCAATACAAATGGTGAGAGTGAAGTAGTGGGGAGTTTAGTCTTCTTCAGGCGGTTGTGTAGTATACTTGTCAGCTGAATTTTGTTGGCTTCATCAGTAAAAAGGGAGTAGAATATGGCCAGTTCTATTGATTTTTTCAATGGGACCAAGATGCCCGTCGTTGGCCTTGGGACCTGGCAGGTATTTTTTTCTAGACTATTTGAAATTCCGAGTTGGCACTAGTTTCTACTAGTAGTGGATTGTTAGGAGATGTTCGTGATTTTATGACATTGAAGTGACTTTGTTATTACTTTCAACCGTCTCACAGGCAAATAATTCAGAAGAGTTGGAAGCAGCAGTGGATGCGGCCTTGAGTGCGGGCTACCGGCATATTGACACGGCTTACATGTACCGGAATGAAGGTGATATTGGGAGAGTACTTAAGCGATGGCTGGATTCGGGCAAAGTCAAACGTGAAGAGCTCTTCATTGTTACAAAGGTGAGCAACCATTTAGAGTTTAATTAGGAGTGAACCAAATTGCATAATATCATAAAACTTGTTCCAGCTTCCACCGATCGGAATGAGAGGAGATCTCGTGGAGCATTTTCTTGAGAAACAACTCCAGAGTTTGCAACTGGACTACGTGGACTTGTATCTTGTGCATATGCCTTTTGGCTTCCAGTACGTCGATGACGACAGTATTTACCCAAGGGATGAAGACGGGTCTCTCAAGTTTGATTTTGGCACCAATCATACGGAAATTTGGAAAGCAATGGAGGAACAAGTGGACAAGGGTCGTACCAAGTCCATCGGCATCTGCAACTTTTCTTGTGATCAGATTGAAAGACTCATGAAGGTTGCCCGTATTCAACCTGCAAATCTGCAGGTAACGTTCACGAACAAAATTATGGTATTGTTCAAGGCTTGTAGAAAGTTGTGCCGATCCGAACGGGGGATTTTTGTGACGTAACCAGTGGCGACACATATGTATATGGCAAGCTGTACTATACACAGCTGTACATCAGTAGTGGCGACCACATATGTATATGACATGCTAAATTGAGTCGGAGTTGGGGGTCTGAGAATGTAAAAGTCGGTGCCAGTGGAATCGGCAAGACCTTCATATTTTACAAGCCTTGGATGTTGTTATGGAATCATGGAAACAACAACTGAAATTTCGGACTAATAATACGCACAGGTGGAGCTCCACTTGTATAGCCAACGGAAGGATTTGCAACAGACGTGCAAGAAGCACAAGATTACCATCTGTGCCTACAGTCCTATTGGCTCTCCTGGAAGCACATCTATGCAGAAGTTGTCTGAAGCGTGAGTAAAGCTTTCTGGTTTTCAATGAGGGCCATAACTGCTTGTACCTGTTTTTACTAAACTGTCACTTCATTAAATTGATTTGCAGAGACAAGGTACCAACGCCAATTTTACAAGACCCTTTGGCCACAGAAATCGCAAAGGCCCATGGAAAGTCAACCTCTCATGTTCTTCTTCGCTTCCTCATTCAACAAGGGATCGCAGTAATTCCAAAGAGCACGAATCCCGCAAGAGTCAAAACCAATTTTGATGTAAGTTCTCCAAGTACTTTTCATGCTTTCCACAATGTATAACGTGTTGCTTACACTGCAGGTGTTTGACTTTACCTTGACCGGTACCGAGATGCAGACGTTGAAGGACTTGGACAAAGGACAAGCTGGCATGATTTTCGATTTTCCTACTCTCTGGAAGGGGTAATGATAAATCTTTGAGTTTTGAAGAACATCCTCTTTGTTCAATTCTTCAATATTTTAAACGCACCATTTCATTTTCAGGGTCGGTGCTCACCCAGAGTGTCCCTATTAACATGAGTGGACGATGGAAAGTGTGCTGTCGCATGAAAATATCAGAGTATTGCGATGATATTTAATAAATAAACAAGCTCGTACCGGGAAGAGAAGGGTATGAAATGTTGAGGATACAAAGCATTGAAATATGTGTGTACACTCTTAGACTTATTAAATATATTATCCGAGTATGGCCTACATCTCAATACCAATCAACTATATGACCGGGAAGAGACAGGTGTGAGTCCTTTAGAATAGCATGTTTAGAAATATATGTGTAATAATACAAAGTCATAGTACATATTCTAACACAATATGATGCACATCTATGTAAATAAAATGGTATAATTTGGCGATCCGGAAGGAGTTGTGAGGGTATTGTAAGAAGTGGAGATGTTATCTCAATATTAATTTCAGTATATTAATGAAATGAAGCATAGTTAGCCTAAGTTATATGGAGGAATTTATGAAGTGAATTAAATGACGATCTATTAGAAAACGACATGAGAGCCTTGCTAAAATGAACGAGCCCAAAGAGACGCGGCTATACTGTCGCTCTCCCTCAATCTTCTTTTCTTCTTGACATCCCACCGGCGAATGCAATTCAAATGATTGCTCTTTCCAAATCCTTTTAGTGTGAAATGTGAGAGTAGATGGGGATGGGATTGATGGGATCAAAACGGGAGATTCTTTGTCTATTGGCATCACCACAGAAGCGTCCAGTTTGCTGGCAAGCTTTCAGTTCCAGCCAAGGTCTTGACTCCAGTTTGCTTCCAAAAGCCTCCAATAAAGGCCTTGATTGCACTTTCCAGGGGCCTGTTTCGTATACGTGACAAGTGGACAATAGTCTGTCACTCACCCGCATTTTGTGGCTTATGGGTGTGACTGACAATTGTCAATTTGTCGTTTATGAAACAGGCCCCTTAGCCCGTTTGTTGATGGATTTGGATGGACCATGATCTTCTATTATGCAATCTTAGACGAACAATAACATGGTCGACATCATTAGCATGTATGATAGCAGAGCCTGAATAAAGCTGTGGGAAGAGTTACTAGTGTGCATATTGCAGTAAACTGATGGTCGGGGTCCGACTGGACCGATATTATAGCAGCAAGAGGCACTTATGAGTGGACTTTAGAGTTTTGATGCGATGACCTTGAAATACTTGAACGAGGAGATATATTTGGAAAGCTAATGGAACTAATGAGAGTCATCCGTCATTTTTTTGGACAATTTTTTTTAGAGAGTACTTGATAATAATATGACTTGCGGAAAGGCAAAAGTGTTTGTATTGGTGGAACTTGAGTATAGTGACATAACTGATGGGATGAAATAATGGGTGGTGAGCTTTATGTGTGTGATTAAGATAAATGAGTGCATTTGTATGTTGATAAACTCGATGCAAATGTTTAGGGTGCAGTAATGAGGAGTTTAGTCTTCTTCAGGCGGTTGTGTAGTATACTTGTCAACTGAATTGTGTTGGCTTCATCAGTAAAAAGCGAGTAGAATATGGCCACTTTTATTAATTTTTTTAATGGGACCAAGATGCCCGTCGTTGGCCTTGGGACCTGGCAGGTATTTTTTCTAGACTATTTCAAATGCCAAGTTGGCATAAGTTTCTAAGTAGTACATTGTTAGATGTTCGTAATTTTATGAAATTTAAGTGACTTTGTCATTACTTTCAACCGTCTCACAGGCCACCAATGCGGAAGAATTGGAAACGGCAGTAGATGCGGCCTTGAGTGCGGGCTACCGGCATATTGACACGGCTTACATGTACCGGAATGAAGGTGATATTGGGAGAGTACTTAAGCGGTGGCTGGATTCGGGGAAAGTCAAACGTGAAGAGCTCTTCATTGTTACAAAGGTGAGCAACCATTTAGAGCTTAATTATGACAGAGGAATGGACCGAATTGCATCCTATCATAAAACTTGTTCCAGCTTCCACCGATCGGAATGAGAAGAGACCTTGTGGAGCATTTTCTTGAGAAACAACTCAAGAGTTTGCAACTGGACTACGTTGACTTGTATCTCCTCCACTCGCCCGTAGGTTTCCAGTACGTCGATGACGAGACTCTTGGCCCGAGGAATGACGAGGGTACTCCAAAGTTTGATTTTGGTACTAATCATCCGGAAATTTGGAAGGCAATGGAGGAACAGGTGGACAAGGATCGTACCAAGTCCATCGGTATCTCCAACTTCTCTTGTGATCAGATTGAAAGACTCATGAAGGTTGCCCGTATTCAACCTGCAAATCTGCAGGTAACGTTGACGAAAATGTATGATGTTGCCATGGAATCATGGACATAATAACTGAAATTTTGGACTAATAATATGCGCAGGTGGAGCTTCACTTGTATAGCCAACGGAAGGATTTGCAACAGACGTGCAAGAAGCACAACATTACAATCTGTGCCTACAGTCCTATTGGCTCTCCTGGAAGCATGCAGTTTCTGCAGCAGATGTCTGGAGCGTGAGTAAAGCTTACTGGTTTTCAATGAGGGCCATAACTGCTTGTACCTACTTTTACTAAACTGTCACTTCATTAAATTGATTTGCAGAGACAAGGTACCAACGCCAATTTTACATGACCCGGTGGCCACTGAAATTGCAAAGGCCCATGGAAAGTCAACCTCTCACGTTCTACTTCGCTTCCTCATGCAACAAGGGATCGCAGTAATTCCAAAGAGCACGAATCCCGCAAGAATCAAAACCAATTTTGATGTAAGTTCTCCAAGTATTTTTCATGCTTCCTACGATGTATAACGTGTTGTTTTCACTGCAGGTGTTTGACTTTACCTTGACCGGTACCGAGATGCAGAAGTTAAAGGACTTGGACAAAGGACAAGCTGGCAGGATTTTCGATTTTGCTTCTATCTGGAAGGGGTAACGATAGATCTTTGAGTTTTGAAGAACATTCTCTTTTTTAATTTTTTTTACAATTTTTCATGTATCATTTCATTTTTAGGGTCACTGCTCACCCAGAGTGTCCTGCGTAACACAAGCGGCCGGCGGAAAATGTGCTGGCTATCGCAAGAAAATATCAGATTATTGTGGTATTTAATAAATAAAAGATGTATATTGAACAGCTTTCATTTCAATTAAATTATCAACGACCCTCAGTACCCCATGATACAGACGTTCGGATTGTAATCAAATGCCATTCATCCGCACTTTGTTTGCCCTTTTCCTACCTGTAGAGTACATTTTGTTGCTTATTTCACATCTACTATTCATGGTTTCCTCTTCTGTTTTTGGAGGTATGGGTGATGGTGCCCTGAATGTCTACTTGCGACAACTTGGGTAACCACAAAAGACCACTATTTTGCAAATAAGAAAGGGTCTTAATCTAGATCATTTGATTAGGATATACTTGAGAATTTTGTTTGCGTTCTGTGCAACCACACAAAACCAAGTAACGAACATTGCATGCGCCTGCCTGGAACTGTCCAACCGAATCCTCCTAGTTTGGTTCCGATTTTTCTTTCCAGGGCTAATGTTTGGGGCTTCGTGTGGAGTGTACCTCGTTCTAATAATTTTTTTCCGTTCTACCTCACTCCCGTTAATACTTATTTCTAGTTGGTCGTCTCTGGGCTGATGATAATGTTTAGCTCGTTCTGGCAACGCTAAGATCAGATTCTCGTTTACTCAAGCACCAGAGGACATACCAGGGGACATTGTGGCGCCGTGAGATGCCCTATTGCAAAGGGATCAAAAGACAAAGGAGACTGGAATTGATGTAAAAGGCAAGAGCTATGAAAGATATTTTCAAGGCTGATGGAACGAAACTAATGAAAAAGTAGAGCCATCCTCCTCATAACTCATTCAAAACAAGTTTAATTGTTAATTGATCACTTGAGTTGCGCAAGGCTGATTGTACTACTCACACCACACAATAGTGATATCTGATATCAGCATTATCAGCAGGTGGAATCAAACGTTTTTGGGCAGTTAGGATCATGTGTGCGATAAAGTAATTGAACATTTGTCAGCTGATAACTCGGTATAAATGATTCGGGTCAAGTTCAGGGATAACTCAGTTCTTCTCTAGCCGGTTGTCTGCAAACTGTAACAACAAAACTGCTCGAAATCACCAAATTAATCAAGTTGTAGGAAAATGGCAACAAGTATTAACCTTTTCAATGGAACCAAGATGCCCGTTGTTGGTCTTGGGACCTGGCAGGTATAGTTGTCAATTCAGTCGGGGCGTGATGAGTTGTGGTGGCAGTCCAAAATATCTGTAGTACTTTGGAAGTTGATTAATAAATTTCTCTATATGATTTCTGCCAGGCAAATAATTCCGAAGAGTTGGAAGCAGCAGTAGATGCGGCCTTGAGTGCAGGCTACCGGCATATTGATACGGCTTACATGTATTTGAACGAAGCAGTCATTGGGAAAGTACTTAAGCGGTGGCTGGACTCGGGCAAAGTGAAACGTGAAGAGCTTTATATTGTGACAAAGGTGAGCAACCGTATAGAGTTGATTAATGAGCAGATTAGTGCGCTAAAGTACATCCTGTCTTAAAATTTGTTCCAGCTTCCACCGATCGGAATGAGAAGATATCGCGTGGAGCATTTTCTTGAGAAACAACTCAAGAGTTTGCAACTGGACTACGTGGACTTGTATCTTCTGCATATGCCTATGGGCCTGCAGTACGTCGATGACAACAATATTGTCCCAAGGAAAGAAGACGGCTCTCTAAAGTTTGATTTCGGCACGAATCATGCAGAAATTTGGAAAGCAATGGAGGAACAAGTGGACAAGGGTCGTACCAAGTCCATCGGCATCTCCAACTTCTCTTGTGATCAGATTGAAAGACTCATGAAGGTTGCCCGTATTCAGCCTGCTAATCTGCAGGTAACTTCAAGAAACAAATTATGGTGTTGCCATGGAGTTGAGGAAATAATACTTACAATTTCGGATATAATATACGTAGGTGGAGCTTCATGTGTATTTTCAAAGGAAAGATTTGCAAGAGACATGCAAGAAGCACAATATCACCATCTGTGCCTACAGCCCCATCGGCTCACCTGGAAGCACGCAGTTTCTGAAGATGATGACCGGAACGTGAGTACTGGTTACTGGTTGTCAATGATGGCCAAAACTGCTTATAACTTTTTGCGCTAAACGGTGTCACCATTAAATTGTATTCCAGTGAAACTATGCCAGCGCCACTATTGGAGGACCCCGTCGCCACAGAAATTGCAAAAGCCCATGGAAAGTCCACCTCTCATGTTCTTCTTCGCTTCCTCATGCAACAAGGGATCGCAGTTATTCCAAAGAGCACGAATCCCGCAAGAGTCAAAACCAATTTTGATGTAAGTTCTCCATATTTTTTTTACATGCGCCACGAATAAAATACATGTGTTTTTTCCACTGCAGGTCTTTGACTTTACCTTGACCGATGCTGAGATGCAGAAGCTGAAGAACTTGGACAAAGGACAAGCTGGCAGGATTTTCGATTTGACTACGCTCTGGAAGGGGTAACAAAAGATTTTTAGTTTTGAAGGACATTCTATTTGTTTAATAGCTTGTTTAATTGTTTAATGCATCATTTCATTTTCAGGGTAACTGCTCACCCGGAGTGTCCTAAGTAACACAAATGTACGCTGAAGAATATGTTATCTATGAAAATATCAGCTAATAATGATAATTAACGAATAAAAGATGGATATCGAATGACTGTACTGATTTCAATTGAGTTATCACAAAGCCCCAGTGCTTGGTTTGGTTCCCATATAAGACAGCGAGGTTCGGGTTAGTTACGAACTAACCACTGCCATTCTTCCGCACTTTGCTTGAGAAATCTCCGCTTACCCTTAGAATACCTTTCATTTTCAATAAATATCCTTTCCAGTTTTTGGAGTTACGAGTGTCTGTTTTATAACTCCACGAGAGATATTGGAGTCAATATGAGTTTGGAGTGCATTCTTTTTCACGCTGTGTATACGAGCAAATATTTTCAAGGCTAATGGAATGAAACTGACTCATCCCTCATTCTAAACTTGTTTACTTGTTAATTGGTCACATGAATTGCAGAAAGCATTAGGTTTGTATATCCTACCCCTCGTCATAGTGATATCGACCAGCATCATCAGTAGGTGGAATTCAAAGTTTTTAGGCAGTGAGGTTCATATGTGCGGTAAAGTACTTGACTTGCGTGATAACTCGCGATAAACATATTCTTGTGTAAGTGCAGGTAGAACCCACAGTCCTTCTCTAGCCGGTTGTCTACAAACTGCAGCAACAAAACTGTTCCCAGGATCACAAAATTAAACAGAGTGAATAAAAATGGCAACAACTATTAATCTTTTCAATGGCAACAAAATGCCCATCGTTGGCCTGGGGACATGGCAGGTATAGTTGTCAATTCTGTCAAAAATCTCTAATACTTTTGGAAGTTGGTAATAAATTTCCCTTCTATGATTTCGGTCATACAGGCAAATAATTCAGAAGAGTTGGAAGCAGCAGTAGATGTGGCCTTGAGTGCGGGCTACAGGCATATCGACACGGCTTACATGTACCAGAATGAAGCTGATATTGGGAGAGTACTTAAGCGGTGGCTGGATTCGGGCAAAGTCAAACGTGAAGAGCTCTTCATTGTTACAAAGGTGAGAGTGTTCAGGGAGATAGCTAATGATTTATGTGGATAAGCGAATCTTGTAACTCTAACCCATATCTTTCTCTAGCTTCCACCAATCGGAATGAGAAGAGATCTCGTGGAGCATTTTCTGGAGAAACAACTCAAGAGTTTGCAACTGGACTACGTTGACTTGTATCTTCTGCATACGCCTGTTGGCTTCCAGTACGTCGATGACCAGACTTTGCGTCCGGCGGACAAAGACGGTGTGTATATGTATGATTTAGGCACGAATCATGCAGAAATCTGGAAGGCAATGGAGGAACAAGTGGACAAGGGTCGTACCAAGTCCATCGGCATCTCCAACTTCTCTTGTGATCAGATTGAAAGACTCATGAAGGTTGCCCGTATTCAACCTGCAAATCTCCAGGTAACATTGACGAAAATATATGATGTTGCCATGGAATCGAGGAAATCATAACTACAATTTCGGGAATAATTTTCGTAGCTGGAGCTTCATGTGTATTTTCAACGGAAAGACTTGCAGGAGACGTGCAAAAAGCACAACATTACCATCTGTGCGTACAGTCCCATCGGCTCTCCTGGAAGCACACAATTTCTGAAGCGGATGACGGGAACGTAAGGACCACTTGCTGCTTGTAAATGGTTAAGCCAAGACTACTAGAAATTTCAACAATGAATTGCCTTTCCAGTGACCTGGAACCAGCACCATTATTGCAGGACCCTGTTGTCACGGAGATTGCAAAAGCCCATGGAAAGTCCACCTCTCATGTTCTTCTTCGCTTCCTCATGCAGCAAGGGATCGCAGTTATTCCAAAGAGCACGAATCCCGCAAGAATCAGAAACAATTTTGATGTAAGTTCTCCATATCTTTTACATACGTATGCAACTTATAAAATGAATGTGTTTTTTCCACTGCAGGTCTTTGACTTTACCTTGACCGATGCTGAGTTGCAAAAGTTGAAGGACTTGGACAAAGGAAAAGCAGGGAGGATTTTCGATTTTACCATTCTCTGGAAGGGGTAACCAAAGATTTTTTAGTTTTGAAGGACATTCTCTTTGTGTAATTTTTTGTTTTTTAATGCATGATTTCATTTTCAGGATAACTGCTCACCCAGAGTGTATGCAGTAACACAAATGGACGCTGGAGAATGTGTTGTCCATGAAAATATCAGTTAATTGTGATAATCAATTAATAAACAAGCTTCGACAGGGATGAATTTATAATAAATTTTAGATATGCAGAGCTTCCGATCCCGATGATTAAGTGCTT
>JAQIWI010003286.1:0-10452 GCA_034698825.1 Deuterosminthurus bicinctus
TATTGCTAAGACATCATGAGTCATTAACCAATAATAACAACAGTCATGAACTTGAAAATAATTTTGTAACTTCCACACCCTCCTTTACAAAATTTTGAAAATATCAAACTTAAAACTATACGGAGGTTTTAACCACATTCATACTGTCTTACAATTACTAAAAAGTGTTTCGTAAGTACACTCGTGTGTAATGTATCATCACAGATATGTATACACAATATGAATCACTCTCATACTAGAGTTTGGATATAGTTGTAGACCATTCTGGTCTCATTAATTATTTACTCAACCCTTGTATCATACCAAGGTATTCATTCTGAATCATTCTCTTTCTGAGTTTCACGTAGTATTCTCTTTGCCATCATTCTGATGATACTTTCTTTTCATAGAATGACTTTTCAACAGTGCTCTTTCTGAGTCTTTTGTATAACAAACTTCAACAATGCTCTTTCTGAGCTCACGTAGAATTTCCGACACCTTTTAAAGTTCAATGCTAATTAACCATTAAACTAATTAACTAGATGTCCTCAAATTGAGGCATTAATTTAGGAGCCTCAGCTCTTAAAAATACATTTCCAAATGAACTTCTTATTGAATTCCTAACTACATTAAATCGTTCTAATCTAGTAGTTGGTGGAGGCTCCACCTCTTCCTCGTTGTCTCGATCTCTTCTTTCTTCGTCTCGAGCTTTTCTTTCTTCTTCCGTTGGTCTTCGTTCTTTGTCACCAACTCTTCTTTCTTCATTCTGTACAAGGTTGATTGTCACAGAACCAGGACCAGAAACCTCTGGTTTGTACTTCACCCTTTCTGGGTGGCCAGGTTGGTGCTTCTTCTTCATCATGAAGAATCTGTAAGCAAGCAACAGGATTAGCATTATTATAACTGTAATCACAACAGTTATGAGGATTTTCAACCATAAACTCATATGGTTCCCTAATGCATTAGCCTCTGCCGTCAGATTGCTAAGATCTACATCCTGTGGCCTTTTCATTTCCTCGAGGGTACTCTCTATACCCTTAAGGTCAGTCAAAATTTTGACTGTCTCTCTTCGTTTAGGGTGCCAACCCAATTCAACCGAAAAATCATCCACTGCTTCTACTTCAGAGAAGCCTCCGGAATACTCATCAGAGTCTATCCAGAATCCTACTGACAGTGGGATAGTGAATGGAGATGAAGGGCACTCCTGCCGCTTCACATCATATTTACTTATTGTCCTTCCTGGGCAATAAATCCAGTAACTAAGCGCAGTTACTTTTACCTGTGTCCAGGTCTCCCATTTTACTTCAGACCTTTCATAGCATTCACCCGTAGTGAAGTGCTCTGTGGTCAATTCTCCTAGATGGGTCTTATTATCACAATTCCACCGTGGAATTAGATAATACTTCTCTGGTTGATCCTCCAGATCATACAGAGGTACTTGGCATCCTGCCTTTTTGATTATTACTCGCGGACCATTATAACGTAGTGTACAAACTTGACTTCCATTTTCAGTCAAGGTAACAAATGGATCCGCCTTAAAGGCCGTCAACTTGTTTTGTACTTTGGGAATGATCATAAACAAGGATAACTCCGTGTTGTTCCTACTTAATTCACATCTTCCTGGAATTGCCAATTCCAGAAAACAAGGTTCACCTCCGCAGGTGACCTTAATCCCAAGTAAGTGGAAAAGGGAATCATCCATTTTTCCTCTAGACCACATTTTCTTGGTCCGTCTTAGGACTGTCTGTCCTTCGACTAGCTTTGAAGCTATCTGACCTACCAGGTAAGACAACTCAACAGTTTCCAACCGTACTTGATCAATCTGTACCACAGTTTCCATCAAGATTTTTGAAACATGAATCAATTCTTGATTCACTTTCATCGTTAGATTAATCCCCTGACTAATCTGCTTTTCCATCTCATTGAGCTTAGCGACTGTATCCTTAGACACTTGAGTTAGGTCTTCGACCTCCCCTTGCAGTTCCCATATTTGGTACTGCTGGTAACCATTCCAGGCTACTAGGCCTACAATAACTAATCCAGCTACTATGCCTGGGCCTCTTTTCTTTCTCTGAGAATAAGTGTTTTCACTCGCTCTACAGAACTTTCTGATTTCATTTAGAAAGTAATGTTGATAGAGTGCCTTACACTGTTTAATCAACATCACTGTTTGATTAGTCCTGTCTCTAGAATTATTTTCAATAATAGACCAAGGAGAAATAAGACTTACCTTCACCTGAAGATTCTCAAAACCAGATACCACTGGTTTGTCAATTCTATTCCAGATGACTGAGGTGTTACTGACATCGATTCCACTCTGGGCTCCAGCCAAAGGGAATATTACTAATCCAATTAGTAACAGTGCGTACAGGAGCCTATTCATTTTGCCACTACTCCGAGTGTTGCTGGCTCCAGCACCGTCATCTCGGTCATCCTTCTTCTTTGGAGGTTGACTCTTCTTAGGAGGTTGACTCTTCTTAGAGGGAGATTTCTTCTCCTTCTTTAAATGAGTCTTCTTTCCAAGAATCTTCTTAAGATGATCCTTCTTCTTTCCAAGGTTCTTTTTGCGGTCAATCAAATCCTTTGATTTGACCTTTCTGGGATCTTCTGGAGTTTCTTCCGAAAGTCCATAGTATTTCCTCAAATCTCCAAAACTCGATGGGAGATTAGGGATACTGAATTTAATGTCAGCAATTACATCTGTAGTTGTGACTAGTTTGAACCATTTCTTGGCGATGTTCTTCCCATCGTCTTCATCAACATAGATCTTCTTGATCAGTTGACCATTCCTGGTAAGTTCATCCCGTTCCCTCATGGCAAGAGAGACTGCTTCAATTGTTCTCTCTATCTTATTTTTCTTATCTGTGACAGCATTTCCGGATGTTGGACAAACTTGTGGTTTTTACTGGCATCCTTCGTCTTTTCCAGCGAAGTTCCCAGTTTCCATACACCATTTTCCAATTCTTGGTCAGGTTCCTTCAGCTCTCCGGCTGATGAGTCTTCCACTTCCATGGGTGACTCTAGTACACTTCCTGGTGCTTTCAATTGTTGTTTGCACAGCTTTCCAACGTCGTTTTCAAGAACCGTTATCTTCAAGTTTGCTTCACCATGCATAGAGTATAGCACGGCAATATGATCATCATGATCAGACTTGATAGTCTTTTCAAGACTTTCAATCACTTCAGATTGTTTTGCAATCTTCTTTTCCAGTGACTTGATCTTGGCTTGCATTTTCTTCATAGTTGCCATCAGCCAGATAATCCCTGGTATCTTTCCAAGATCCCCGGTAATCAACTCTTCCGGAATCCCTTCTGGATTACCATTGTCACTAGGTATCCCTTCTGGATTACCCTTACTTTCGTATTCCCTCCTTAATCCATAAGGGGTAACTGCTGCCTTTGAGCCAAGTTCTTTGGCATTTTGGGAAGGGAGTGAGTCATCATCTGACGCAAGCATCTGATCTTCATCTTCGAGAGAAATGGAGGAGCTCTCCGGGCGTTTCTCCTGCTGCTCTGGACACTCCTGGTCCATTGTATCTCTGAAAGATAAAACAGAAACATCGTTATTCCTCTGATTTGAATTTTCAAGTTCATCCTGAACAACAAAAATTCCTTCTAATAGGAACACATGTTCCTTTGTTGAATGTGGCCTAATCGGACCAATATCATTCAACTCTAGACATTTCCCAAATGCCTGTTCACACAACGGCTTCGTCAAGAAGTCCGCTGCTTGTTTCTCCGTAGAAACATAATACGCAGAGAATAATCCTTTCTCTATCACATCTCTCAGGTAGTGATATTTAATTTGGATGTGCTTGGTCCTTTCATGAATTTCAGGATTATAACCAAGCCTAATTGAGGCTTGATTATCCAAAGCAATGGGGGTAGAGCAAGCCTGCTTATACCCTAATCCATCTAACAAATTTCGGAGCCAGCAACCCTCCTTGCAGGCTTCCGCAGCAGCGATGTACTCTGCCTCAGTTGAGGACAAAGCAACAACCGACTGCTTTTTCGATTTCCAAGAAATCGGAGCTGCTTTCTCCATTCCCAAGGAGAAAGCAAATCCACTAGTAGACTTCCTGTCTATAGTACAACCTCCCCAATCGGAGTCCGAATAACCTTTCAGGTAAACGTCTACATTATTTTCATAATGCAGACCATAGTCAGCCGTAGCATAGGCATACGTCAGTACACCTAAGGCTGCTTCCATATGGGTCAAGTCATATCTTGACATAAACCTTGCCAGAAAGCCTACCGAAAAGGCTAAGTCTGGCCTGGTCCCCCTGACCAGATACAGTAATCCGCCTATAAGTTCTCTATAGGGGATTTTCGGGTCTGGATTCTCTGGTCCCAACCGAAGGTTATGAGTAGGGATCAGAGGAACCAAAGACCTCTTGGTTCTTTTAGAGAGCCCGAATTTCTTCGTCAGCTTCTCTATATAGAACCTTTGATGGAGAGTTATAGGGCCAACTGGATCTGGCCTTTGCAACTCCATCCCAACGATGGTTGAGGGTTCGTCAATAGTTATGGGAAATTCTTTCCCTAACCTTTTCAGAACCGTTTCAATCACTTCTGGCTTCCTGCACAGAATGAGACCATCATCTACATACACAGCCATCATGACTTTCTCGCCATCGATGGTACCTTTGAAGACACTTTCCTCAATGTGTTTCAAAGGATGAAGGCCAATCTTGGCCAAGAAGCTGGTCAACCGACCGTACCACACCCGTGGTGCTTGCTTCAATCCATACAGGCTCTTCCTGAGTCGTAGGACTTTGCCTTTGCCAATATTGAAACCCTCCGGGGGCTCCATATAAATCTCTTCCTCCAAATCACCGTGGAGAAAGGCACTGGCAACATCAAATTGCATCATATACAAACCTTCCGAGGCTGCAATAGCAATCAGAGTCCTTAATGACTCGTACCTACAAGGAGCACTGAAGGTCTCCTTATAGTCTATTCCTTCTTTCTGAAGAAATCCTTTGGCTACCAGCCTAGCTTTATACTTATGAATAGTCCCGTCGGACTTTCTCTTCTTAACAAATACCCATTTGTTCCGTATAGGCTTTTGGTGCTTGGGGGTATCCACAACCTCCCAAGTCTTTGTGGCCTTAAGACTCTGAATTTCAGTCTTCATAGCCTCCTGCCATTGTGCCCTTTCTGGACAACTTAGTGCCTCCTTGAAAGTACTTGGCTCCAAACCATCACAGTCATCCTGTGATTGTATGGCATTCAGATTTTCCATCTGATTTGCCGCTTTACTACGACTTCGCGTAGTCATTGAGCTTGGCTCCTTAGCCCAGCTCGCAGGGGCATTTTCATAGGTGAAAGTTTCAGCCTTGTACTGAAATTTCTTTCCCTTTTTCTTCTTAGTAACCCTTCCTGGGGTTTCACTAAGTTCTTCAGGAGGAGGATCACAGTCCATCCCTCCTTGTTCCTGATGTTCCTCATCTGGAACTGATTCAACATCAATTTCTAATTGAGCCTCATTCATGAGATCAATTTCTTCATTTTCATCTTCCTTTGGATCTAGTTCCTCTAGATCCTGATGAAGACTTGAGGCAGTAGTATCAAAGTACTGCGTGACTTCTGATTTTGACTCGTCTGCCTTTTCAGACTCATCATTATCAGTGTCCTCAAATGTTGAGTCCTTCAGTGACTCTGTAAGGTCCACTAGGGCTTTATGCCGTTTCATATTTGGACCAAACTTTTCAAATGGCTCACCGAGCTCACTTGCTTTAGTTTTCCCTGGACTCCTCGGATTAACCGGTGGTGTAGTCTTTACACTCTCAGCAACTGGGATTGGACCACTACTCGGTGTACTGTTCCTTTCCAGCTGTTGCTGAAGACGCCTTCTTATTGCGTCTTCTGCTGGTTTATCCGACCTTTCTTGCAGGAATTGGTCATCGATTTTCATCCTGACCGCCTCCTGTCTAGTCAGAGGAATGCAACCTGCATCCTCATCTTCATCATGATCTGATTCATCATTTTCAGCATCACGATTTTTATTCCTTTTCAAAGGAATTACTTTAATAGGTTTGGGCATTACCTCAGGAGGATCAACCTGTTCCTCCGTAATTGCCCTTACGTGTTTTGTCTCTTTGAGAGCTCCGCTCTCAGTGAGAACCTTGAACACTCTATTCGAATGTTCTCCAAAACCAAGAAACTTTCCTAGTTTCCCTCGGTTTTCATTCTTGTTTGTGACTGCCTCGTCAATATATATGACCCTTGCACCGAAGGGCATCATGTTAGTTACATCCCTTGGGGGTCTGCCCAAGAATGCTTCAAGCGGAGATTTATTCCTAGATCTCCTGCATACTAACATGTTATGCACATGAACGTGGAATTGGGCTGCCTCTTTCCAGTATTTTTCTGGAAGGCCTGAACTGGTTAGGAGAGCCCTTATGCCCTCCTGGTTCGTTCTATTCTCACGTTCAACTACAGAATTCATCTGTGGAGTATAAGGGGGAGACTTATGATGCTCTATTCCCCTTGTCTTACATAAGTGCTCAACCTGAGCATTAACGTTCTCCGTACCTTGATCAGTTTTCAGTGCTTTCACCAACGTTCCTCGCTGGGTAAGCACCCACTCAATGTGTGCGCAGATGCACTGAGTGGCCTGATCCTTTGTTTTGATAAAATACAGATGTTTATATCCCGTGGCTTCATCCTTGAAGACCAAGATATATTTGCTCTTGTCGGTGGCTGCCTTATTGCCTCCAACTGCCACATCAATATGCCACCGTTCACCAGGTGCATAATCGTTTGATAATGGCTTTCTAGGGAAAGGCTTTCTAATGGCCTTAGCCTGAGCACAGGAGAGACAATTAATGTCCTCCTTCAGATCTTCAATCTGAATACCTGTTAGTGCCCCGCACTTAACAGTGTCTCTAATTTTCTTGAGAGACATGTGGCCGAGCCGTTCGTGCCACCATTGTGACTTATTCATACCCTTCATGGGCTGAATAGCCATGACAATGCCCTGCTCAGGTTCTCTAAACAAAAGAAACTGTGCTTTCCTGACATCATCTTTCACTGCTTTCGGACCCAATTTTCCCAAGTCATCATTCCTATAAACTGATGACCTAAAGGTCTTTTTGAGATACCACGCCGGGTGCCTCTGCTCTAGTTCTTCCGCGAACGTCATTTCTGAAAGCAAATTCCAGGCACCTGGAATATGCATTACATTGGTAATGATAAATGGCCTCCATTTACCACCAATGTAGGCTTCTACTGCTACGGTCCCTTTGCCATAGACTTTAGCAGGACCTCCTACTGTAGTCATCTCTTTGGGAATCGTGTATTTTTGGTACTCCGTGAACCAGTCACGGTTTCCACACACATGTGAACTAGCATCGCCGTCCAGCATCCACTTACGCTTCTCCGGAAGCTTACTCAGAAAACCCAGGGCGTGATCCGAATCACCACCCTTCTTCCCGAAATTCGATTTGGCCTTGCTACCTCCACTCGAGGATGAAGAGGCTTTACTCGATTTCTGGGGACAGTAGGCAGCTATGTGACCTACCTGGTCACAAGTGAAACAAGTCCTGTCGGAACGGTGAGCTTTCTGCGCACCATCCCAGCCTTTGCTTCTATTGCTTCCACCTCTGCCTCTTCCTCTTCCGCGTGCAGAATCTCTGCCACGGAAGCTGCTATGCCTTGCCTCAAAGGCCATAGCATTTCCTTCATTATCAGGTTTCTTCTGAACCTGTCGCCGATTTTGTTCATACAGGAACTCATTATCGGCTTGATCTAATCTCATCCTGAGATTTGTTGAGGACAGATTATCCAGCATCCTGCTGGCTGTCCTGAAGGTATTGAATCTTCTTGGGAGACTCAGGAGGACTCTCTCATTAAAGTCCAAGTCTCCCATATCTTTGCCCACTGCGATCAACTCCTGTCGCATGGCAAAGAGATCGTCAAATATCTTAACACCAGTAGCCTCCTTTTTAGGCACATACTGATTAAACCGCTGCTGAGTGAGCTGCTGGTTTATAGCACTTTGCGCCGTGCAAGTGCTTTTCAAGTGCTCCCACATTTCCTTGGGATTTGACATATGAACGATCT
The DNA here is from genome assembly GCA_034698825.1 of Deuterosminthurus bicinctus. NCBI lineage: Eukaryota > Metazoa > Arthropoda > Collembola > Symphypleona > Bourletiellidae > Deuterosminthurus > Deuterosminthurus bicinctus. The sequence continues at coordinate 8,046 of JAQIWI010003286.1, forward strand.
GATTTTTGTGAGTCACTCCTACTGTCTTGAGAATTAACTCAGAGACGAGTGCACTCTTCTTTGTGAATTTATTCACAGCTTCAATTTTCTCCAACCTGACAATATCAGAGTCATTGTCACTTGGTTTCGGTGGACATACCGATGTCAACATATCTTGAAGTTCCTGACCCATCAGGGTAAACTTCAGTTGGCTAGACCACATTATATAGTCGCTGGGTTTATTTAACTTCGTAATACCAGCGGCTTCCAACTGTCTCTGTGTAGTTGGAGCCCTATTCGCTATATTGCTTATAGCCATCCTGGCTAAAGCCTTACATATGCAGGGCGTGTTCAAGCATTGCTGGCATCCTGCACAGCTGCATGAAGTGGCTCCACATCGTGAGCACTTTGCACAACTACAGGGTGTGGCACTACAAGTGCCACACACACATGTGCAAGGATTCACCTTGCATGTACCACACACACAGGTACATTTACTTGGATGTCTATTGCACGTCGTACAATTTGGACATTTGCATTCCTTGAAAACTGCCTTTTTACAATTTGGACAGTTTCCACATTTGCAAGCCATCCTGACTTTATTGCATACCTTGCAATTACCACAACTACAGTGGTTGGGTTTCTTATTACAGGTGGTGCACTTCGGACAACCACAGTGGTCGGGCTTTTTCCCGCACACACAGCACTCGTTGCAACTGCAACTGGTGTTGTCCGCTTCCCTGCATATCGAGCAAGGAGCCATTGTTTATTTCTCCCTGAAATAAAACTGGCTCTATTCAACCTATTGGGGGGTACTCAAACCGTTGAGAAACCCTGTATACTTCTATAACCTTTCCAAGATTATGTATACACTATATGGACTTGCTACCAAGCAATCCTACTTCCAAAACTATCCTGATCCCTATGGGATTTTATACAGGTCACTTGAGGGCTCAGCCTTAGGTCAACACTACCAGTAAACTGGTAAACTCTATAACAGTTGTTTTGCACTAGACTCACGGGTAGGGCGCTTCGCTGTTGTTCATGTGTATTCTAGGCAACTCTTGCTTCGATTACAGGCCGATACAACTACGTACTTGCGATACACCGTGAATGTGTACGACGAACTGTCAAAGTCTTTGACACAGTTGATCCCTAAAGGGGTACCTTACAACTGTACAACCCTTTAGTTTTGACAGATTTATGAGTAATCACACAGTTATTACTCACTGTCAAAATTTCACTGTATGTTAGGAGTACACGTTACTTCTTGTACACCCTTTACTATATCACACAGGATATCTTCTGCAATATGAAATGAGCAACAACTACCGTTGGGGCTCTATTGCAGTGTCAGCTTATTCCCTTACAGGGGTGCTTGAACCTGCCACACCCTGTATTCACAGGTATCCACCTAGGATCCCTTAGTGTAGTTTCAATCCTTGAAAACTACAATACTGACTTTAACTTTACAGGGGTATCTGTACAATTTACCACACTGTATTATATCAAGCAGTTTGTTATGAGTGACACTATTGTGAAACTCACTGCTTCAGGAAATTCTACGATGAGAGTTCCTTTCTTATTGATTTCTATCCCTTCAGGGGTACCCAAACCTTGGTACTCTCCCTGTATATCCGCCTAGGATATTCTGCCTTTTGGGACTCTACTGTAGTATAAATGAGCAATCGATTCAATTTCGAAGGCCCCCACAGCGGGAAATTCCTTTGCTAGGAGTTCCCTATATTTAAGTGACTCACACTTAGTGCGGCGTCCCACACAAGAATCACTTCTGCCTTCCCAAAGGCTGTCAAATGATGCACCACTCCAGGGTATTTGCAAATTTGACTCACACTTAAATCTCACTTTTGGAGATTATTAATTCTTTATTGAGTCCACTCAGGGTACTCAGAATTATTGCTCCTTCTGTGTCCACCCTTGGTACACAGGAATACGCCCCCTTGTCTACACTTAAAGATCAAGGGAATTCTCAAATTGCTCCGCAATTCTGAGAGTCAAAGCTGTATTTTCCACACCGGGAATTAAGCTTAAAGTGTGCCTATCCAGGTCACAAGGCTCTATTGTACTTCCAAGTACTAGCCTTTTACACACACAATATATATATTTATATTTAATAATGGTACGTACCTTAATATTCTCTTGGCACAGAGAATTGTCACACTCCTGGAATTCCTTCTCTTGTCACTCCGCTATGTTGGGATCCCTCCTCTTCAGATGTACAGCAAGTCCGGGCCCTGGACTGCTGTAATCTTCCTAGGCACTGGTCACTTCTTCAGATTCTCCCCGTCCGGGAGAATCCCGTAGCACCGAGCACAGTTCGTGCTGATAACGTATGGTAATTCTTGCCAGTTATAAACTCAGTAAGTTGTACTAACTGGGGAATAGTATTAGCTGCTGGGCGAGTGCT
>JAQIWI010003287.1:0-10451 GCA_034698825.1 Deuterosminthurus bicinctus
GAAATGCCAGTTTCAAAGATGTTAACATTTATAACAATCATGTGCTTCATCGATTCTGGTTTTTGGATGGTCCAAGGGGACAAAATTACACTACCCGATATTTTCGTACCTATTGGAGCGTGCCACACGGTTGTGAACTTATATGAAAAGAAGCTGGATGACGAAACGACAAATGGCGTCATAGATTCTCTGAATTTTCTGGACCAGCCTTTTGAATTTCACACTACGCAGTACAAAAAGCAACTTCGGTTTGATGATTTGACGTCGAATCTTCATTTCACTTGTCTTGCTCACATTGTCGTCATACATGATAGCAACCGGCTGACTTACTTGATGAATTTACTCCTTCAGCGCTTTAATAGAGCCAGAGGGAATGAACACGACTTTGTTTTAGTATTCGCTCAAAGTCATCTTAAAATAAGCAAACGGACGGACTGGACGGTTGATTACAGGAATCACGTTCTAACGGAAAATTTGCCTGAAAATGCATTGCTCATTGGATTGGACTATACGAGTACAAGTGGGAATTCAGTTATGTCCCAATACGTTTCGGACGTATACAGTTTAGAACTTTACTGTGATGAGGAGCAAGAAGTTTGCTGGAGGCCTCGTTCACTTAATGGGTTCCCAAAGCATAAGGCTGACTTTGATGCAGTATTTCGTAGACAGCAAGCCCAATGGCGCTATGATTACAATGGCTGGCCAATACGTGTTGACATTCCAGGGGTGAAAAACATTGATGACTCTGTCGAGATGTCATTTGGAGAAGCTACTTGGGGACGATACACACAGGAAGATTACATGTGGAATTACGATTCTTTTCATGCTCCTAAAATTTGGTTAACTTTTCAAATAGGTAATCATATGAATGCCACATTAGAGCCAAACCGAATAGATATATTCAATCAGAGGACTGAAATCATACCAGGTATGTGGCTCCGTGCAGATTTCCAAATAATGAACACCCCTCAAGCTCGTAATGTGTTCTTAAAGTTTGCATATTACACCTTCGGCTATTGCACAAATGTAACTGCTGGAACAGAGAACACAAGCATGTTAGCTCTTTTCACACCTTTGGACTTCATTTCTTGGATCTTACTCGGTGTGATGATGATAGCGATGGCGATTGTAGCGCGATTTGCTGGACATGGCTTTCTCCTTTTCCAACTCGCTTCTTGTCTTGGCTGTCAAAGTTTCAGTGTGAACGGCCAGCTGGCAGCGCTCTTCCTGCTCTGGCACATGGTTGCTTTCTTAATCTTCAACATATATTCCGCTTTCCTTGAGAGCGTTTTAGTGGTGCCGACTCTTCCACAAAGGATCCAAGATTTTCAGAAGCTCAATGAGAGTTGTAAAGTCCCGTGGGTCGACTCCATCTCCAACGATGAATACTTTTTAAAAGAGAAAGTTAGCGGCGTACCGCATTTAAAAGATCTAATGCACAGATCTCATCCGTACAAAGACGTATTTAGTATTGATTTTTTCCGCTACCTTGTAGAGCACGAAAATCAGTGCGCTATAATGATGAAATACAATAGCCAGGCTTCTTGGCAAGAAATTGGTGAAAAGTTCGTGCCTGACGCTACATGTTCCGAAGGGAAGGAGAAACTCATCGGGGAACCATATATGTGGACTATTCACCAACCGAATGCAGCTGTAGTTTATCGTACAGTTAGAGCACTGGAGGCAGCAGGGGTTTTAAAGAAGTTTAATGAGTATTTTGAGAACAAAGACAAACAGCGGTTGGACCACTTTGTAACAGATAGGCTGTGGATAAGAAATCATTATTGGATGCAAAACAAGGATGAACAGCACTCAGATATACATGATGTTGATGGGTTCACGATGAAACATATCCAAATAGTTTTTAGGACTTGCTTCTTTTTGAATTTGTGCGGATTTTGTGTGTGCGTGTTTGAATTTTCCACTTCTTTTGTTGAAATATCTTATCAGCCAGTAGATTAGAAGTTTTTGAGTGGCATACACAGTTTTTGCATGATTTCCGCAAAAGAAATTCGTCTTAGAAATTGTTTCTCGCTACAATCTTTATTTAATGCTTCAGGCAAGCAAATTACGCTATAAAGTCAAAAATTATGTATTAATTGAACCTCTCACATAATAAATAAGCCCCAAATTCACAGAAAATTAAGCGCCAAATACGTAAATACAAATACTGACACTGTACAGTGTTGGGAGCAGTGTGTCATAACGGTTTTGCAACCAGTTTCAAAAACCGGTATTGACCCGATTTTTCCGCCTCAGGGCTAATTACTAACGTTTTTACATGTTTATCAATAACCGGTAGTACCGCCAATAACGTTATTAAATGGAAGAAAGAAAACCTGGTATTTTGAGGGCTTTTAAGCGGGTTATCAAAGATGCAAGGACCACATTGCTCAGTGACTATTTATTGCCATTAATTAGAAGCACCTTCTTGCTTCCTTCAAGCCAACGTTCCCAATGTATCGTTGTGATTTGTAGCGAAATCATTGTAGCTTCGCAGGGTTTGTTGAATGTAGGATCCATTGATCTACCAATCCCCCTAACATAACTGTGATCACAATTGTTTTTAAAATGGGAAAAAGAATTGCTTTATTAGATTATTTTGAGTTGTCATTCGGAAACAAAATAACTGCCATGTGCATCGAAACAATGATTTTATCAACAAAATTTCTCAAAAATAACAATTTAGCACTAATTTAAGACGATTTCCATAGTAACACTAGTAAATTGTTATTTTTGGGAAATTTTGTTGATAGAATCATTGTTTCGATTAATTTTGAGGTTTTCCCACTGTTTTCTGAGCTTGCCTAATTTTTGGCTGGAAACAATCTCATGGCGACGAAGCGATCTTGATAATTGCATTAAATTCATGTGTGACCTTACTTTGTGAATTTTTTTCACCATGACCCCATATGATTTCAGGTGGTATGTTGTGGAACCACAGAAGATTTTAAAGAGTAGATTAAGAGGGAAAATTCATTTCATGACATTTCCTTGAATTGGCGATGGGGTTGAGTGCGGAACTTGGGCAAAAATCCACTTTTTTCAACTTCGTGAGCAGCTGCACAGAGGGATTCGCCTTCCATAGACCTGAAGTACATGCCAAAGGTACACTGTAGGTCTAAGGTATTCACTGCCCTACACAAGAACCAAATCTGCGGCCATCGTCCATTTCACAACACGTTTCATAAATTCTTACTCAGCTAAAGGAAGCTACAAATACTGAGTTGGTTGGACCATTTTTGGGTGAGTTCTCACAAGTGTCCCAAAGCATGCAGTAAAAATTGCAAAAATCCAAACGGCCTTGCTCAACATTTTTCACTTTGGCTAAATCATTGCCATAGCCAGGGAAAAATCAAACTGGAACTCTGACATTTAAGTGCAAGGACGCGAATAAGAAAAATGACTTTCATGAGAACAACATCTATGCGCCTTGTCCCGAGACTAAAAAAGGACAGGATATCCATTTCATCTTTTTCTACTGAATTCAAGGTGTCAATTTGATTCACAGGGTTCATAACGCTTCGCTTTTCTCTCCATTCTCAGTAATGGCCTGATGGAGTGAGTTTATTCATTCAGTTTGTTTCTGTACAGCCCACGCTCTCACCCTTCTCCTTTTCCTTCTAAAAACACTTGGCAATCTATCACTCTCCAGTTTGCCCATTCAATAGTCTCACTACCATTTGGTATATCTGTGAAAGTGAGAAACAGAAGTGGAACTGTGGAACGAATCCAGAGCAAATGGCATGGACCAGCTATTGCACTTTAAAGCAACGATTTTCAATTTCCGAATCGACCCCGTCCAGATTTTATTCTATCTCCATTCCACTCCTAGGGAGATATAAATAAATCATCAAAAAAGAAAAGCTGAAATAATAATAATAGCAACAATAATTATTATTCACAATTTATCCACGCTGTTTCCCTTGCCGGCCGTAACGGGACATTCCACCTTCTCCATATCACCGTGTACACTTCACCGTCCACCATTACACCTTCTGACAATTGACCTTTTGGACACATCACCTTCCTGAAAATACACCTTCTGACATTACACCGTCTGCCATTACACCTTCCACCATTTCACCTTCTGTTATACAGACAGACTACACAGTAGGACTCCTCCAAAAGCTTATTACATCCTTCATGATTCCAAGTGAATGCCAATGTATCCACAGCATGAAACCATCCATTATCACAGTCTAGTTGAATCATGTTTCACCAGCATGTTTCCAGGAGAATTGCCAGCATGTTTTGAGGACAATTTCTCCAGCATGTTTTAAGGACAATTTCTCCAGCATGTTTTAATGACAATTTCTCCAGCAAGTTTTAAGGACAATTTCTCCAGCATGTTTTAATGACATTTTCTCCAGCATGTTTTAATGACATTTTCTCCAGCATTTTTCCAACAACTTTGTCCAGAACCATTTGTCCAGCATATTTCGAGGACCATTTCTCCAGCAAATTTCGAGGACAAATTCTCCAGCATTTTTCGAGGACAAATACTCAAGCATGTTTCTGGACCCTTTGTCCAGTATGTGTCCTGGACCCTTTCTCCAGCATGTGTCCTGGACCCTTTCTCCAGCATGTGCATGTGTAATGGACCCTTTGTCCAGCATGTTTCCAGGACTATTTGTCCAGCATGGGCCCTGGATCCTTTGTCCAGTATGTTTCCAGGACAAATTCTCCAGCATTTTTCCAGGACCATTTGTCCAGCATGGGCCCTGGATCCTTTGTCCAGTATGTTTCCAGGACAAATTCTCCAGCATTTTTCCAGTACCATTTGTCCAGCATGTGTCCAGGACCATTCGTCCAGCATGTTTCCAGGACCATTTGTCAAGCATGGGCCCTGGATACTTTGTCCAGTATGTTTTCAGGACAAATTCTCCGGCATTTTTTCAGGACAAATTCTCCGGCATTTTTTCCGGACAAATTCTCCGGCATTTTTTCAGGACCATTTGTCCAGCATGTTTCTTGGACCATTTGTCCAGCATGTTTCCAGGACCATTTATCTAGCGCGTTTTCAGGATCATTCCATGTTTCCTGGATGTAGGTGACAGAAGTGATGGCAGGTGACAAAAGTAGTGTAAAAATATGCGGCGAAATGATGGGCCAAATATTGCACAAGAATACACTTTAAATTTAATGATAGTGGACTGTATGATTTTCCTAAATTGATTTGCCTCTGACTGAGGTCTTTACACATTGAAAGCTAACACACGAATAATGAAAAGGACGCTAAGTCCCTGTCGTCGTGCTCTCGCTGTTGGCCCGGATTGGCTAATACACAACGATAGTACAACGACACCACAAAATTACAGCATTAGGCCAAAAATACAACGTTGCTATTACACGAAAGTGCAATAGTTATTACATGCCAACACTGCACCGAATAAATACATAAATGAAATAATGTGACGTCACTCTGACGTCGGCAGCTCATCAACTTCAGCTACACTGGACAATGTGTCCATCATTCTTCCGGAACCATTTGTCAAGAATTTTTTGTTCGGCAGGATTCGAGAACTCTTATGAAGCACCTTTGCAGGACTTTTGTCCATCTCCTTTTCAGGACTTCCTGCAAAAATATTCTGCAAAAAACTTTTACAATAATCATGGATGAGAGCCCTGGTAATATTCTGGACAAATTACCTAAAAAACCCCTCCGCAAAAGTCCTACATACCCATCAGTTAATTGAGTCAGGACAAGTGTTTGGAAAAATCCTGGACAAGCATTCTTGAACAGCCGTAGACAAGATTCGTGCAAAAATTCTGGAAAAATGTCCTAAAAACCTCTCGGAAAGTTATCTGAATATACCGGACAAGTCTCCTGTACACATAATGATCGTTCCTCAGAAACATGCTGGCTAACTACCGTTGAACATGTCTCGAAACGTTTTCTGGAATAATCTTTGACAAGTCTGCTAGAAAAGTCCTGGACAAGTCTGCTAGAAAATCCTGGAAAAGTTTACTAGAAAAGTCCTCGAAAAAAGCTGGACAAGTCTGCTGGAAAAATCCTGGACAAATTCGATGGAAAAGTCCTGGACAAGTTCACTGGGAAAATCCTGGGCAAATGCCCTGGGAAAATCCTTGACAAGTCGATTGGGAAAATCCTGGACAAGTCCAATATTAAAATCCTGGACATGTGTTCTGGAATAATACTGGACAAGTCTGCTAGAAAATTCCTGGAAAAAATCAATGGAAAAATCCTGGACAAAACTACTGAAAAAACTGGTGGAAAAATCCTGGACACAACTGCTGAAGAACTAACTGCTGGAATAAAATTCTGGACAAAACTGCTGGAAAAATCCTGGACAAAACGACTGGAGAACTACTGGACAAATTTCTGGACAAAACTGCTGAAAAATTCCTGAACAATTCTGCTGAAAAATGCCTTGACAAAACTGCTAAAAAATGCCTTGACAAAACTGCTAAAACATTCCTGGACAAAACTGCTGAAACATTCCTGGACAAAACTGCTGGAAAAATCCTGGACACAACGGCTGGAGAACTGACTGCACAAAACTACTGGAAGAATCCTGTACAAGTGTTCTGAAAAAATCCTGGTTTTATATAACTACATTATGGGTTGACCGTTGACGTAAATCCCTTAGCAGTACGTAGATCATATTGGGGATGGATGAATTGTTTGGAGGCGGTCTTGTAGCCAGTATACAATGCAATGTCATTTAATTTAGTCTAGAAAGATGTAATGCCGGAAGGTGAATTGGCGGAAGGTGTATTGACAGACGGAGTAATGCCGGAAGGTGTATTTTCCAGAAGGTGATTTGTCTAGAAGGTCAATCGTCAGAAGGTGTAACGGTGGAAGGTGAGGTGTAAACGGTGAAACGGAGAAGGTGGAACGTACCTGAGCCCTTGCCGGCGATAAGACAATTGAGCCACTGACAGACTGACTGAGCCAACATTGTTGTCGTCGTCATCACACCACAGTCAACTCGCTTCAACGAGCTCGCAACCTCAATCATGTTTCACTTCCATCATAATCGCCATCATATTTCTGCGCCACACAAGTCGGCAGTTGACATCATGCTCGTAAGGGTCATAATGGAAACCTACGCTCCAATATTTTCCTTACAGTTAAGCATAAGGATGCCCTACAGTAAAACGGTAGCGACAGCTTTAAAAATTCTTGCTCGAACTCCCAAGCGTTTAGGAATGAAATCGAACGGTCCTTCAAAGAATTTCCATAACATCCACGTGTGACATTTATTGAACAGATTCTTTGGAAACCTTCGCATTCTCAGGCTCCATACTGTTATGGGAGCGATTCAATTCACTACACACGACGTCCATTTAGTCTCTTTGTATAGTTGTAAAAGTTCTTGGGAATCTTGTTTGAACTTTTGAAAAAAGACTGCCATGGGACTAGCTCGCCGTTATTGGAAAGCAGCCTACAAAGTTTGAAGAATTATATTATTGAATTCAATTCAAAACTAATTTAGCGTGTAGATGTGAGATTGGTACGAACAAAATGGGACAAATAGTAGAAATATTTATGTTTAAACGGAATAGTGTTTTGCCATCGCGTATCCTCAGAAGTTTTGATGGTATAAAGCCTTATGCAAGTACAAAACGAGCCCAAGCTTTCCTCCGGAGAATCCAACAAGAAGGCTGGAGTCGGAAGGAAATGGAAAGTTTTCTCAATGTTTTGTTGTTGTTAGTACTCCGCGCAGACACGGGTGCATAAAAAGGAAAGATGATGAGTAAAAAGAGCTGCTTGTTAGCTCAATAATTTCTTATCAACCTTTCCGCTCTGAATAACTTGCAGCTTCCAAAGCCACAAAAACTTTTACTCGGACCAAAGCTTTGAAGAAACTTGAAAAAAGAAACCAATTTGCAAACAAGCATCAATTTCTGCTTGTAAGTCTTGCATTATGATAACAATAATAAAAGACATTTCTGCAAGCTCACTCCGGCTCAGGTTACTGACATTCAAAGCTTTGAAATACTTGAATGAAAACTTGCAACAAACATTTGCGAACTATTGAAGAAATTTGTGAGTTGTAAAACAAAAGGTTTGCTTTTGGCTCTGTAAACAAGCCATTATAGTAGTTCCAATTCAAAAGAGAAACGCTGCAGTAGATTTGTACGTGTGAACGGACCAACTGGTGCTAAACAAAGAGCTGCAATGAGCATTCTCTTGTGTGACTTGTGTGGCACAAAGCAAGTCCTCCGCCTCCTCCAGTTCCTTCAAAGGCTCAAGTTTTACTATCTCGCCTTCCTGTGACTTTTATAAGCAAATTGGCAAAGAATAACACAAGCTTGAACAGTCTCAAACATGAAAACCCGCATGTAACGCACACAATGCAAATAATCAACTCTCGCTCTCAGCATCAACTCGAGATGTTTCCCCTAATGGAGACAAGTCCAGGCCATATCCTTCTCCTCAAGTTCATGTTTGGACTTTTGACCCTTTTGACGCGGGCTTGGGAGGGATCGAAAGCACAATGCTTGAACAAACATACAGTGAAAGTCATGCGTAGCAATAGCAACGGAGCAATTTACTTCCAAAATTGGTTCAAAGCTCAAGACTTTGGAACACTTGATGAAAAATTCATTGGATTCGTATTTGAATTTCAGAGAAGCTTTAAGGGTGCGGGGTGATATCTAACAAGCAACTTAAAAACATCGGACAAAGTCATCTCATACGGTGCGGTTCACTGCCAAGCCCAAACGAACTCGTTGACCTCAAGATCAAAAGCTTGTAGATTGAATTGAGCAGAAAACTCTTACTTGTTACATGTTACATAACAAAATTTTGAGTGGGTTAAGAAGTATGTGTGGGCGTGGGACGTGCAACTGTTGTCAACAAGTGCTTTAAACGTAAGCTTCTATTGTTGAAGTTTGTAAACATTTCTAATAAAATTAGTAGCACAAACTCAATCCTCTGCAAGGAACTGCAACTCAAGGATTTAGTCAGTAAAGCTTGTCGAAATAATTCCACACACTTCCCACAAAGCTTTCACCGTGAGAGGAGATGCTTTTAAAAGTCTAAATTTAGTTTCCCAGGGAATCATTACATCGGTTGGGAGAAAGGAGCAGGAGCCTTGAAACAGCAGGAAGGCCTTGCTTAGCAACATCTTCTGCCTTCGTTGTCAACAACAAATTTGCGACCATTTATTTCACTCAGGCGAACATTTATCTGGTTATAGTGTGATGCTCAAGACACTACAGCGACGACCTTGTCTACACAAAAAGTCATTCTGCAAGTAACACGAGTCCCTAGAGTAGTAGTGTCCCCATTTCTTTACAGTTCACTCGTGTATAGAAAGAAAACCATGAGAAAAGAATAGAACTGAATCCACAGGTGGAATCAGTTTACATGACACCTCCACAAGGTTTGTGCGACATTCTTCCCAAAAAACCCAAGAAAGTTAGACGACAATGGCCGAAATGACTAACGGAATGCAGTGAGAAGGTTGATTTTACGGTTTTTGCAAAGACACAAACACGTCATATAATAAAGAATATTTGATTCGATCGAGAAATGTGGGACGCGCCCTGTAGAAGTTAAGCATGATGTGAACGGCCGATTTTGCATGAAACATAATCTGACTAAAAGGCACAATAGACAATTCATAAATCTTGGGTAAAGTGCGTGCGTGTTTATAAGTGATGGAGCGGGAACAGTGACAAAGGAAGGAAAATAAGGCGAGTCATCGTTCTACCGACCATGTTCCAGAACAGTTCCCTATTCAAAGTAATTGCAACAAGTTCATTGAACTGACAAACAAGAGAAGCGATGAATAATCGTTATTTTAATACAGATGAAACAATCGCACATCCATCTGCCACCATCAAGTTGATTATAATCTGCTCGTGTGGGAAGTTGAAGTTAGCTCATGATAATTTTAGGCAAACTTTATCCGTTTCTTATGTCTGTCTATGGCAAGTACACCAAAGAGCCATTTTTACCATTTTTGGTGTGGTTGGCAATCTTGTAGAGGTTCTTGATTGATGATTCTGCGGATCTTGGTGCTCATTCCTCATGTGTGGTAGTTAATTATTTGCTCTAAAGATCTTAAGATAGTCCAGTTGAGATATGTCTTTAGTTTCATTTCGTTCCAGCTTTGAAGAGGTCAATGACCCTCAATGAGACAGAACGGAAGGAAACAGTGAGAGGACTGGCGGTGCCTTGCACGACTATAGAACTCGGTTAGAAGTGAAAATCCCTATCATTAGTGTGCTTTGGCATAAGTAAACAAAGGCAGCTTCTCACTCAGTCAATAGCGACTCCAGGCATATTCCTCCCGGACATTATTCTGACATTCCCTCGTTCCTTTTCCTTTAGAGATGTCAAGTATTTTCGAATACTGCAGAGAAGTTGTGAGCAACATGTGCACAGATTCTTGCTTTACATTCAGATTGAGAATAAAATATGTGGGAAGGAACGAGGTGAATGGGGCTGGTCAGGAACATTAGGAGCGTGA
>JAQIWI010003288.1:0-10450 GCA_034698825.1 Deuterosminthurus bicinctus
TTCTGTAGAAATTATCCTGGACTGGCTGATAAGAATCCTATGAAATAATTCAGTTCAAATTGTATTTAACAACTACGGGGTAATTCTTTGCGAAAGTCATACAGCATGATAGGACCACCCCGTGTGACTTTAAAGCCACCGGGGATCGATTCTTCACCCTCATATACACAATTTTGCTCAAGGGTCTCCAAGTCCAAGTGCTCTTGTGGCTTCTGTACACACAGAAAAAAGTCGTGACTAAGAAAAAATGTACGAAATGCGCATTTTTTAACTTTGCATGGTAAGTCAAAATAGCCAAACTCTTTAGTGCATTGAAATCTACGCTGCAAAATGTACCAAGGGTACATTTTATTTTGATTGGAACTCAAGCCCTTAATGCGGAAGCCGCTTCCAAACTTAGCTCGTATTCCAAAATACGACGATTTCAGTATATTTGGACCGTTATATCCCCCAAACCCTACAAGATTTTTATTCCATATTTGGGAAGTAAGTACGTCTTCAGACGCTCCACTTGGTCAATTAAGGTCAACCTCGAAGGACCGCGCCCTTAAGGTTATCCAAACGTAAAATTCAGATAAATTCAATTATTCAAGCGTCCGAATAAACCAAAAACTCTAATGCGAACTTGTACGTCCATACCCAATTAATGCTGCACCACCACTGCGCATTGTTACCACGGCATCTTTGTAAATTTATTTCTAACTACTACAAGAAAATCAGGGAATTTGGACAAAATACAACAGAATTAATTATAAATATTGCATAATAATTATACAACACACCCCCCTTACTGTACAAAGCTCCAGAATAATAATATAATAAAAATATATGTAATACTAATAAATAATAATACAACATATACACAATAATAATCAATATTAATATGTATAAATGTAAATATACTAATAATCAATAATAATATAATATATACATACTAATAATCAATAATAATAAAATATAAACATACTAATAATCAATAATAATAAAATACATATATACTAAAAATCAAAAGTAATTATAAAATATATATATATACTAATAAATAATAATAATAAAATGTATACATACTATTCTTACCATATATACTTATTACTCATACTTCATATATATATGTATATACTTATTATTCATATTACATATAAATATACTTCTTATTTTTACTACTTGTATATATATATATATAATTATTATTCATGCTACATATATATATACTAACAATTAATACTATATATATACATAATAAAAATAACTAGGCTCTAAGTACGATTGCTGTTGTAACTAAAAAAATGATTTGCGCGCATGCAACAAATGACAGAACAAACAACCAAACATCAACGTAGGAAATACGATCGAAAAAATTATCGCCTGAAATAGCAGTAAACGAAGGAGTCGACAGATTTAGTACTGGAATGAATTTGGGCCAATCCTCGTTTAGTGTCTCATTGTTATGGTCACTGTAGAGCTTTGTAGCTAATCCCGTTGCAGTTTCTAGTCTGCTCCATAAGTTTGGTGTGATACGAACAACGTTCACTGTACGAGAGAATGAGTCCTTGCAAAATAAAGGAGGTCGAATTGTGTATCTAAAATCAACTATTACCTGGCACCCACACGTCATTTCTAAGTGAATAGCTCCTAATTTTTCTAAGAAAAATTCTTTCTCATGATCTGGACAAATGACTTGGATACTCTCAGCATTTGTCAAAGTAATCGAGCTTTCTGTGTTTTCTTGAACAATCAGTTCCTGATTAGACGTACACCTAAAGGCGCAAACTTTTCTTAATTCTACTAGAGATCTATCTTCAAGCAAACCTACTGCACATCCGAGCGATTCGGAAGAGTCTCTAGTATACTCAGGAACTAAACACAGAGGGTACTGGCTAATAATGCAATGTGGCATCATATTAGAGGTTATGACGACTGTTTTCTCGGACGATTTTGCTATATAGTTTGAGTCTGTTGGGTAAATATGGCAAGTTTGCTTTTGAAATGCAAACTTTGTATGAGAGATCTCGAAAAGTTCCCACTTATTACGGATTCCACGAATCGGAACATTTAGAATTACAACAAAACTCGTTTCTGTTAATACACAATCGACAATAGGAAGTTTGTAATAAGAGTAGATGTCTTTCACCGAAATTGCTAAAGTAGCATTAACTGTCTCCAAAGATGATTCCAGTTTACCAAGTCGACTAATAAGATCAGAGTGTGTGACCAGCTTGCTCGGAATAGTTCGAGCAGAGCACGCTGCTCTACTCTCCATTAGCCAATCACGATAGATTTTTAGACGGAGTAAGTCTACAACACCCTCAATTTCTGACTTCGTCCTGTATTCTATTCTCGTCACAACCTTACGAATATTTTCTGCAAATTTCATAGTCTTCTCTTGGGACACAATGACGCTCTTTTGCAACTCCCCAACTGAATTCTCAAGCTATAAAAATGAAAAACAAATAGATTTTATGTGCCAAATATACACTGGATTAATTCAAATAATCGATTAAAATAACTGACCTTATTAACATAATTCAGTACTTCATGGTCCGAACTGAAGAGACGTGAAGAAATACTGGAGAAGAGTGAGTGCAAAGCATAGCCACCTGCGAAGGCCAGTCCTAATCCGATTTGCCTTTTCGGTCGCAAGTGTTCATCATTGACACGAGGATGTGTCGTGTGAAAATGAAGCACATCTTGAAAAATATCATCAAGGATAAGTTCTCTCAGGGTTCCAGTTGTGTTTCTCGAGATAAAGTTCGCAGAAACTTCCTCAAATATTTCCCTCATTTCAACGACGAACATTAGCTTAACGGTTTTCTCATAAATGATAATGCCAGGAACCTGGAGAATCAGATAAAATACAAAAAATTACAGCTAAAATGAGTAACATTTGATTTTCACATATTTAGTGATTCAATAAATCGGCGCACATCATATCATATCAAGTCATCAATCGAGGGAGTGCCATAACCTACTAAGAAGAAAAGCAAAAGTCGCCCCAAAAATGAGTAGCAAACAGCAACTTACGTGTCTCACTTGAGCTGCGGGAACAATTTTCACTCCAGGAGGAGGAGACGCCAAGAGCGTCACTGCTCCAAGCAGAGTTAAATATATTGCACACATACTGTTGGTGCCTGCGTTTCTTCCAACTGCTCTTCCAAGTCTCATTATTGCAAAGTTCGGTTGAGTTAACACTGTGTCTCGCTGTAGTCTAAATAGCTCTTTGATTTTTGCTGAAATTTTGATTTACTGAGTGCCATTTGATTAGTTGAAAGAACCGGTGAGTAACAATGGATTTCTACTGCTGTGATCCTCTCGGTTTTCATAAAGAGAACCCCTTGAAAGTGACTAAGAAGACCAAGAAGAATTTCCGGATGATAACCGACGATTTAGCAACAAAAATTACTTTGGAACTACGGCCGGGAGATTACTTGTGCTCACGTTGTCGGCCCGAAATTTTGCGTAATTATTCACTTGACTCTGGGAACCCACCACAGGATAACAGCAGGTAAAGCCTACAAGGCCCAGGCGATTTGTAGGTGACAATACGAGTTCTCGGTTGATGGAAATATTTTTGATCTTAGGAAAAATGTAGTTTGTAAAAATCCCTTCCTCTCTCACAACACAAAGAGGCAAGGACAAGGCCAAAAGTTTTTTAAAGTCACGTCAGATTTGGAATCAAAATGTGTGAACAAAGGACTGCAAGTTTCCGTTGGGGATCCCTTGTGCTTTCAATGCCGAATAAGGATAATTGAAGCAACTGGCGATGGTGTGCTTGGGTAAGTCGTATAAATAGCTCTTATATGAAAGTAAGCTTCAGTAAAAGCCTCTCAATTTATAGACGTAGCTGAATGAGTCATGTCAGTAGTATCTTGATTTCAACGGCAAATGGAAGTAATGAGCTCACTCACTCATTAAGCAGACAAAACTACGAGCTCCAGCTGCAGCTCATATTTCTTCCACTGGCTGTGTATGTATTTCCATTGAAGCTCGTTTCTTATGAGCGACAGAAGCCAATGTGTAGTGAGGTAGAGAGAATAGAGACAATTTCAGTGTTAGCTGAGAGAAATTAGAAATGCAGACAGAGGAAAAATTACTGCTTTTCTCAAAGGGTAGCATTCACTTATAAATCTTGGTTATTTATACAGGAATTCTCTGATGACTCACAACTTAAAAATGCCTTAACTTATCTACTACAAAAGGTTGCCTTGTGTGCTTTTAGATTTAGATCCTCTCTGAGGCAAGGTAAACAAAGATGAATAGAGGGCATTGTATTCTCCACTTTTCAAAACATTAAGCCATTGAGAGCGACTCCCTGCCATAAAACTTGTAACATGAGATGCCATTCCAATGCAGTCAGCCTTTCAACAGCAATTTGTTTTATGCACATTTTAAAACTTATGTTTTTTTCTACAGAAAATACTGCGCTGATCCACGCGAAAAGCATAGCAACATGCGATCGAACTCAATACTGTATGCCTTGAAAAAGGTCACGGAGGAGGACATTGCCCTCGCACGCAGCCTGGAGTTTGTCTTACGGGAGGAAGATTATCTTTGCATGTCTTGCCGTCTATATTTAAAATCCAAAGGCAATTTTCCTGACCGGGCCTTACATGGACAAGAAAATGAAGAAGAACCGCCGCATGATTCTGCCGAGGAAATGAGCTTGGCTACTGAACCCAGTGGTGACGAAATGGAACAAGATACCATTGACGCTTATGACCCGGCCTTTGTAAATCATCGAGTGGATTCATACCAACAATTAATGGATGTGAGCAAACTACTGAAAGTTTCTCTGCCAAATCGGACAGTACTACGGGAAGAGGAGGAATGTGTGAACTTTTATAACTCTGTAGCATCAAAAATCACATCTGCCATAAGTCAAGCCGGTGGAAGGAAGGTGCACTTGGGAGGAGAAAACTGCACACTATGCAGGGAACATGTGGAGTTGCTTGTCAAGCGTTATCACTGTCTTGAATGCAAATCTGAAAAATTCCATCTGCTGACATCAGTGCCCACATGGGTATCAGTTAATGGACTCCAATCCAAATTCGGTATCCCTAGGAGTATGGCCCAAAAAGTGTCGATTCTGCGGTCCAACATTGGACCTATTTCATGCCCTCCCCCGAAGAATGGAAGAGTTCTGGATTCCAAAATAATTGAGGAAGTGAAGTTATTTTATCTCGCACCTGAAAACAGCCGAGTCTGCCCCAATCAAAGAGATGTGGTCATCATCGAGAGAAAACGAGTAGGAAATGAAATAATTAAAATCAGAGCAGCTAAACAAGAACTAATGATGCCTCTCAAACAACTCTATAGAGAATTCAAGCTTACCCATCCCCAATCAAAGATCTCAGCTAGTAAATTTGCTCAGTTGAGACCAAAACAATGTGTCTGGGCTAACAGGAAAGGTTTTCAGCAGACTTGTGTGTGTGCCACACATTGCAATTTTGAAAACCTTCTTACTGCAGTTAAACTTCCCGACGACACTGGCAGTCAACTTACCAAGTTCTTCTGCTCCCTTGGGCACGACTGCCTCATGGGAATCTGTCCAAGGTGCCCAAATTGGACAGCACTCGAGTCTATTGTGGATGCCTATGCTGATGACGTCATTGAAGCCTGGCAATGGCTGTTTACAGGCGAAGGCCCAAAAACCATTGAATTAGTAAAACTCAACTGGTCCAAAGAAGATTTTCTCGCTAAGTTCAAGATAGAAGCTTTGAAAACTGCGGAGCATCACTTCATCTACATATCTCAAAAACAGTTTATCAGAGAATTGAAGACGTTTGAAAACAAAGATGCTACCAAAGGCGTGCTTCTTGTGGATTTCGGACAAAATTACTCGTTTGTGCAACCAGTGGAGGTTCAAAGTCTCCACTGGTCACACAAACAAGCCACGGTTCATCCTTTTATGCTCTACTACTACAGCCTTGAAGCAAAAGAACCAAAGTTTCGCGTATTCACTGTAATAAGTGATTGGCTGTCACATAACGCTCACTCTTTTCATGCTTTCAGATCAATTGTTATTAATGATTATATTAAGCCTCAATTTCCCAACATTACCCATCTGACCTACGTATCCGACCGACCTACAAGCCAGTACTGTAACATTAATAATTTTGTGAATACATCTCACCACTTCAATGATTTTGGTCTAACTGCAGATTGGGTTTTTTCAGCTGCGAGCCATGGCAAGTGCCCCGTTGATGGGATGTCAGCGCTTGCCAAAAGATTAACGCGTCTAGAGAGTTTACGGCGCAAAAATGATTTCATTCTCACCGCTGCGGATATGTGCCACTTTCTGTCATCTCAACATTCAGATGACAAAAAATGCTACATATTCGCTGAGGAAGCACTATGTCGGGGTATTCTAGACCAAAGTGGTGTATTTGAACGCTATGAATTATTCAATAGTGTGAAAGGCACTCGCCAGTTTCACTTTATTCGACCTATTGACCAGTTTACACTTAGCTGCAAAAAGTTTGCCGCTTCATCAGACCAGTACACTCATTCAATAAATAAACTTCCAACTCACTATCAGCCACCAGCAGTACGGGTGGTATCGGACACTGCAAGAACGACTTCCGCAATTTATCCCTCGTTGCAAATGGAAATAAATTGTGAACTTGATAACAATCCTGGAGCGTTGTTTCCTCCGTCCGCTCCACCTTTTAATTTCGATGGTGTTAAAAAATTCAAGCCAGGATGCTACGTAGCTGCTATCTTAAACAAGAAAACTGTACTTGGAGTAATAATGGAAATTGATGAAGGTGAACTTGAGTTTAAAATTAAGATCATGCAAAAGTGTCCCAAAGGGAGAAGTTATAAATTTAAGGACCCCGAGAAAATCATTTGTGTCTTACTCGAAGATATGGTATGTACAATGCCAACCCCAGTTACTATCACAGGCAGAACATATGAATTTGACGAAGGGTTTCTTGGGAAAGTTAATATTGTCATATAAGTTCATTAATTGTCACCTATTAATATATACATTTGAATATAGTCGTATTATTATTATGTATATGTTCATATAACTAGTTTATATGTATCATTATTAGTAATATATCTATGCATCATTATTAGTAATATGTTTATGCATCATTGTTAGTAATATATGTATTCATATTATTATTGTATGGATATAATCACATTATTACTATATATATTCATATTATTATGTATATATTCACATTATTACTATATATGTATTCCCATTATTGCTTTATATATTTCCATTATTATTCATTCATATTATTGTTACATGGATACAATCACATTGTTAATATATATAATCATATTATTACTATATATATATTCTTATTATTACTATATATTCATATTATTACTATATATATATTCTTATTATTACTATATATATATTCTTATTATTACTATATATATATTCTTATTATTACTATACATATATATATATTTATTCACATTATTATTATATTTATTCATATTGTTACTATATTTATAGTCATATTATTACTATATGTATTCATATTATTATTGGTTAGATATATGTGTATAAATATTATTATTAGGTATACATTCACCATTTATAGTTATTGATGTATACACAGTATTATTATATATGTATATTTACTATATTATTATTATGTATATTTACATTATCATATATATATATTCTTCATTATTAGCAATATATGTATGTCGGTGATGGTTTATCATGAAATTATTGAGTAATCGTCGTAATTACTGCCATTGTATTGTCTTTTCTCCATATTTTCTTGTGTCAGTTATAAATGAATTGGAAAAGTTTGGCATGGTAACAATACATAGTAGTGGAGTCGTAACAATGGGTATGGTGCGTAGAAGTTTGCGTAGGACTTCTTGTAAGCGGGCGCTTGAATGATTCTTCTTTATCTATGTTTAAAGATGAGGTACCCTTAAGGGCTCAGCCCTTCGAAGTTGACCTTAATTGACCATTCAGAGCGTCTGTAGACGTACTTATTGTCCAAATTTGGGAATCAAGATCTTTAACGGTTTGTGGAATAAGGGGGTCCAAAGATAGCCGAATTGTCGTTTTTTTTTATTATGAGCTGAGTTTGAAAGCGGCCCTTCCCTTCAAGGCATGAGTTCAGATCCAATTAAAATGCACCCTTAGTACAGTTTGCAGCGTAGATTTTGATGCACTAAAGAGTTTGGCTATTTGGACTTGCAATGCATACTTAAAAAATGCGCATTTCGTACATTTTTTCACAGTCATGACTTTGTTCTGTTTGTACAGAAGCCCCGTGAGCACTTGGACTTGGTGACCCTTGAGCAAAATTGTGTATCTGAGGATAGGCAATCGATCGCCAGTGGCTTTGATGTCATACGAGGTGGTCCCAACTTGCTGTATGACTTTCGCAAAGAATTGAATGGCGTAACACCAACACCTTGAAAGCAGTAGCAAAGACCACCGGCTACGGTGAATATAAATTCATTCATATTGATGATATACTATGCCCTTCCAGCGAACGACAACTACTTATTTGTATTAAAATTGAAAATGCCCAAGCTTATGACATCAGAAACGTTTTATCAAGGTTTCTGATAGTTTTTGACATATTCTACGATTCGAGGGAAAACAAACATCGTAACTAGCCTGGGCACTTCCCCACACGTGACGCAGGAGTTTCATAGAAGTTTCATGCATCTTGCTCAAAACTGGGTATATTTTGTGTTTGAGTACTCCATCAGCTATATATAACTATTATGCGGTGTGAGATTATGACTTGATTGACAGATAGAAACCCCTGAGGTTATCAGGGGTGGAAATAAATGAGTGACGGAGTTGTCGCTTGCTCCTAAGGCAGAATTATTTTATAGCTGCCAATTAGGCACGTTTATATGCGTAAATTATATAGCAACTGTCAGCACTAAAAGAGCTGGCAGTGCTTTACACAGCTTACTACATTACTACCCCATTATTACAACATGATAGCTATCCTTACAACTATTGTAGAAGCCTCAGTGTCTAAGACAATGAGTGCTTTCTTAAGCCATTACCTAATCTAGAGGAAAGTTCAAGTTCTACATTTTCGGGCTTTGTCCATCCTGTTTGGCTCAGCACTTTGCAGTTTGCAGTGCTGAGTCTTACAATAACTGCAAAGCAAACACGAGTAAGACGCGTGGAACAAGTGGGAAACTCGTGGGCTAGGAGTAAAATTTGAAAAAGAGGGAAAACGTGCATTTAATGTTGCCAGAGATTTTGCGGGTTTTCTCCGGTAGTATGCAATTTAGAACCCAGAATTTTTAAAATGTCGATTTTTTAGCTCTGTATATGCCCGTAAAATTTAAAAAATAACCAATATTGACCCAGATTGAGTTTGGAGGGCCACATATCTGTTTTTGCTGTTTTAAGCACAACACAATCAGAATATTTAGAAATTAATATTAATAGATAATTAGTCAATATCAGCCTGAGGCAGTCATGTTGAAGTTTTTGGATGCTAGATTTCATCACACCTTAATCATGAATATTGACGTGTCAGTTGACATTGAAGATCCTGTAAGATTTTCATATAATTGCTGTTCAGTGCTGTCAGGCATTCGCTTACTTGGTGCATGAGAGGACACCTCGCGTCAGGGTCAACGGAAGCCATTAAAACTACTCCCACGGCATCAGGGAATTTGTCAAATGGTTGCAATTAAATTCGACTGCGAATCGACGCGTTGGTTTTGAATAACGTGGACAGTGTGTTCATGCTGTAAACTAAGAATGATTATTTAAAAATAGAGTGAAAATAAAGATTCCGGTTATTGGCTTGTGACTTGCATTTAATCAATCATCGTCTGCGAATTAATTTGGACACACTTATCACAGGGAATGAATGGGAGGCTGATGCCAGAGCATTTTAGATTGTGTTTATATAGAACAATAAGCATTTAACTTCACCGTTAAGCTTGTTTCCCAACATGCCTTTATGTTCTGAGCTGCTGTCGTAAGTAATTGAATTCAGATAAGATAAAGACGTGTAAACTAACACGGAGCTCATAACGTCAAGAATAAATTAATCACATGCATACCGCACGAGGCTCAAACATAAATCCTGTTGTCTGCCATGGGATTGTGAATAAATTTATTTGAAAGCAAATAAATTTTATTATTTTTCGCTATGACTCACACCGAAAACTCAGATGAGTCTAACAATGACTCGCATATTTCTACAAGTCAAGTTCAAGGAGTGCAATTGAAGAAACAAATGGGTCTGTTTGAAGGCATAGGAGTAATTGTTGGTGCTATTATTGGATCAGGTAAAGTACTTTAATATTGGAACAATGCACCAGGCTTTCAATTTCCAGGACTTTTTATCTCACCAAAGGGCATCACAGAAGCCGTGAGCTCCGTCGGTTTGTCTCTAATTGTTTGGGCGACGAGTGGTGTCATTTCAACAATCGGAGCACTTTGCTATGCGGAACTTGGAACAGCCTATCCTACATC
>JAQIWI010003289.1:0-10448 GCA_034698825.1 Deuterosminthurus bicinctus
CCATATGTTCCATTACCTCTGGGCAGTCACTCCGGAGTGGTGAGATGTAGCCTGTCATAATGTCGTAAGTGATCACGGCACCAAGGGAATGCGCCAGCACAGAGACCTTCCCTCCTCTAGCCTCGAAGTTAGGATTCCGTTTGACGAAATTCGAGTATATTCGATTCAGCTCACTCCGCAATGCATTTTGAATCTAAATTAAGGAGATCAACCAGTCAAATTGAATTAGACAGAGACAATTTTACAACGTCATCCGGTTCTCACCTCAGTTCTGTACAGTGGACTTGTGTAATACATAATGTCCATAGCTGTAGCATTCAACATCTGTCGAAGTCCTAAGAGCTTATGGGGTGTGATGGCATCCACAATATCTACATATAGCAATCATGCCAGGAATCAGAGCAGAAGAACGCCAGTGGAATTCTCATCATCCCCGCTATTATAACTCGGCGGCATGAACTGCATTCCATTTTCGTCTTTATTATATTACCTCCATCCAACTTGGCTGCCGACCTCCATTCAACGGGAAAGAACTCGGCTTTTTGTCGACTCAGCTCTGATGATGGATAAAATTGTTTCTTTAGTGCTGCTACACATTCCCGAAATCTGCGAGGACATTTACAAATTAGTCTCTCCTTGCCTCAGATCAAAAGGCAGACTGTTGTTGTGAACTTACGCCGCACAGTTTCTAACGATTCTCCCAGTGTCCATTTTTTGACCGATTCCATGAACGACAAAGACAATATGGTTGATTTCTGCTGGTCGATCCGATAGCATGCATTGCTTGAAGTATCCTCGACAAATTCGATGGCCCCCTAGAATAAAAAATTCACTGGACTCATCCCAATTCTGACTCCCATGGCTCATGAATAAAACATTCTCTCTTTCTCTTCTCTCCCTCTCTTCGTATCTATTTGCATCCAAATAAAATTAGCATTTAAGTCTCCCACGACTTTGAGAACTTCTGCTAAAAAGCTTTCACAGGCATCCTGTGATCTACGCCATGTTAGCTATAAAAGTTTCTCTCATCCTAATCAGTTTTGCACAACTTAAGCCTAGCTATTTAGACAATTTGATAGTGTAGAACTAGATGAGGACGACTGAAATTCTAATCAGTAGATTCCAATTAAACACCAACCTGTCTGAAAGCCTAATCGCTGGCCAACAGAGCGCATCAATTTTTGTGGGACGGCTTTGCTGTACAAATGAATCTCAGTCGCACTGGACCAGTCCACATGGAAGTCGGAGAAGGAGACACGATGTACAACTAGAAATGAATCGATTTTTTGTAGATAAAAAACACACAGTACATTCTCGTGATATTTGCTTCCATATGTAATTGTCTAGTATTTGTTCTGGTACCTTGTTTGTTCTTCTTTGTTGGACTCTCGGCCAAGGAGTCAGTGGGAGTGATAAGGGATGCTCCACCGAATTTCTCCAGGTGTTCAATCTCGAGTTGGTCAGCCTGAGTCCAGTGAATAGGCTGCCAGACTCCGTCGTAAAACCAAGTCCCTCGGGTAATTTGGCACAAGTCGGGCCAGTACGTAGCATAGCAGACGTTATGTTCTAAGTCTACTTCATATAAGCCACCGCGGACGATGATGATGTTATCTGGAGTATTAGGTGGTGGTACCGGAGGCCATTGAGCTCGTTGGCAATTTGATGACGTCGTTTCATTATGATGATGATGCTGTTTATTCGGACTTGGATTCCCTTGAGCATTGTTGTTGCTACTAGTACATCCAGTACTGCTATTGTTGCTGCTAGTGCTACCAGTATTATTCGTGTTGCCAACAGACCATTCTTTAACTTTGCGAGTAAAAGACTTGTGGGTTCTTTTACTTCCTTGCTGCTGCTGCTGCTGGGGGTCTGGACGATAAGGACTGGAAGAATAAAGGTCAGAAGCTGAATTGTTCATAGATTGATACTGATAGGGGATGTTATTGTAGCGATTGTAGCCATCCATATCAGTTGTCACGAGTGGTTGACTACTGGAAGCATTGCTGGCGACATTATTATGTTCCTCTTCGTCCCGAAGACATAATTCCCTATGTCGGGCTTCGATTCTCATGGAATCGTAGCCTGTGAATGGAGTCCATTTCCGGTCTCCATCATTCTTATAAAACCAACGGACGTATTCCATTCTGAGCTCGCTCACCACATTCTCAGTCCCGTAGTAAGCTTGACTCTCACTGCTGTCTGATTGTTTAACTTCCATTTCATCTGTGGATGAGGATGTGGTGGGATGGTGGACAATGTTCTCGGGGGCTGTCAAGCTGGGGTCTTCGTAATCTTGGCCATGGTAACTACTGAGACTTGTTCCAAGTGCTTTTAATTGATATGGTGCGTCAATGTAGGCATCAGGCTCGGACATTGGGGCATCCGCGTAGCCTGGTAAAGGCATTGGGATTGCTGAGGGGTGGTGATGATGGTGATGATGATGATGATGAAGATTTGACTGAGAATGCTGCAGCATGTATTCGTCGAAGCCTTGAAGTTGACCCGTAAATTCGTCTCTTAAGTCGTTATCTGTAATTAAATACATATTTTCCATTGAATTTGAAATATTCTTGCCATGTTTGTTCAGAACTTACGTTGCTGCGATGTGTATCGAGAGTACAAGTTGATCTCCGATTCTCCATTTATGTCCAGGCGTACGCGGACCATGTCGTCCATCTCCTCATCGACCATTAGTGCAGGTTCAAGATCACCCAGCTCAGTAGGATAATAGGCCATCCTGCTGCTATTATAGGTACAAGCAGACCTGGATCTCCTCTGTGGCTGTTGATGGGGCTGATGATACTGTTGTTGAGGCTGGTACTGGTGAAGATTTGATCCTACAAACCTACTAGTCCTATGACCTCCTCCACTTCCTCCCCCATAAACTCGCTGCTGTTCTTCCAGAGTGACCTCCGGCTGCTCGCCTGCAGTACTCCCATCGTAATAATAATAATCTCTGTTATGTTGGTGGTAACGATTATGTTGTGGTGACTTTTGAATATTCTTGTTATTATTAGTTCCTGATGGTGAACTACTACTGGTGAATTTGGATATATTCGGCAGCAATCTCCGTCCTGTTTGCTGCCTCGATGATGATGTTGTTGAAGTTGTGGAATCCGCTACCCCCGCGGGGGAGCTAACAACTACCCGTGTCGCCTCAATTGTGACGGCTTATTTGTTAAATCGAATGATTAGAAAATTCAAGTATCTATTAGCTACGTTGCCCCCCTTCTCTTCCTCCTCCTTTTAATGTTCATGGTTGTAAAAACCTTGAGCGGGCTGGAACTGGCAACTTTTGATGATCACAGCAGCAATTAAAACTGTCACAGATAAATCAACACTATCAGGTACGTAGAAATAAGATGAACAATGATGATAGTGGCGACAGGAATGTTCGTAAAAAGTTATGACAGACAGAGAAAGAAAGTGAAGAAGAGGAAGAAGGTTGAGGTGGAAAAAACGCACGCACAACTAATCTACAGCTGGAGCTGGAATTAGCTACTTCCTTCTCTGGTCTTGATAGTCATCGTATGCCAAACTGTAATGTGAATGGATGGACGTGTGTCTATATGTGTGTGAGTCGACGGCAAGTTGGACAGACGGAACTGTGAGGGAAATAAACACACGGTCGGAGGATTTCAGTCTGCATGTTGCTTTCAAAGCCGAAGAACCCCGAGTGGACTTACAGCTACGAAGTACGCAAGATCTTTTCGTGTGTATGAGAGAACAAGTGTGTTTGAGGGTGCAAGAGCGTGTTTGAGAGAGCAAGTGTGTGTTCGTGAGAGAGCAAGTGTATGTGTGTCTCAAAGTTAGAGAACAAGTGAGTGTGTTAGCAAGTGAAAGCAATAGTGTGTGTATTCATATGTGTGTAGGTGGTTCTATTTGCATAGCTTTTGGCCCCTTTTCACTTCTGCGGGCGGGCATTGTAGAAAAAGACGGTTGCATATTTAAAAACCTTATGGTACACATTGTGGTCCTACAATGTGTTCCTGATGTATCTTTAATTTTGATGTGATGATGATAGTATTGAATTAATTAAAGTCCCATACGGGAGTTTTCCCTCCAGGTGCAAATTATGCGGGTTTCTGTCACTTCTCGTGGTGGTCTTTATGATGATAAAAAAAACTTCCCTCCCTTACCGTAACTACGGCAGTTTGAAGCATCAAATCCCTATTTCGAATCCTTTATTGGGAACTTCCTTTCACATGTAGTGCACATTATTCTCGCCTTGTTGAGCATTGCAGTATTTCCCAAGGTAAACGCACACTTGGACTAGTTCAGACATATCTGCAATGTGTAGAGGAGGCGTGTATAGTACCTTGTAGCACGGACTCAGAATAAATCTGGATGTTGTCATCATTACCCAGCCTCCAAGTGATTGTTGAGAGCGTTAAAGAGAAAAATCGCTTGGTGAGCAATGACCACGCAGAGAAAGCTGGCGACAAAGAGTAAAGCAAGTGAAAACCTTTGTATATCATCCAACAGAGGGCGGTAATTTAGCCGCAATGAGAAAGTCGACCAGTGCAACTTGAAGGCAATACACTTTCTTACTTTCTCCTGACGTGGCTCGATTGATTCAAGATGCGGAAAGAGACTGGACCAGATTGGATTAAGTAGAAACCTTGGAAGAAGAATGGTAAAAATCTTTGGGAAGTTAGTCGTAAATTGCAATCAAATGAGAAGTACTAGTACTAACGATCGTCAAGCTGAAGTACATGTCAGCTGTCAAGATGTTAATAACTTTTCCTAACAGGCACACGCACACAGACCCCAAAAGTCTTGTTAAAACTTTGTGGCCCAGTGCTACGTGAGTCAAATACAGAAAACCTCAAGTCGGCCACATTTTCAGGAGATAAATGCAGCGACAATGAGTGACTTTTACTCAGACTTGCACAGCATAACATAAACTTGAGACCATCATCTAAACTTTCCTTGTGGTCCGAAAATTTTGAAAAGGTCCTGGGTGCTCTCAAACTTAAGATTAGCCTCCCTAACAAAGTGACAGTTCAGTAGAATACAGAATCTCATTATTTTAAACGCACCCTCATGGCCTCCTAGTAGCATAATCTTGATTTCGCAACGTAGAACGTTCGGAACATGGTGCTCACGCAGACTACATTTACTTGAAATCCGACCCAGTCCTCGCTCTCTGTCACTCTCCAGGGTCACTCCGGGGCGAAAGTTATCTCAGTGTGTTCAGTTCAAGCGTATTTTATCTTTCATACGTAATGTTACGCAAAGTTGTTTTATAGCAAGATCTCTCCACAAACGCTTGCGGCTCTTCCTGTGAAAGTATACACTCATACCCAGAACAATGCGCCCAAAATTATGCTCGAGCCCATTATAATAAATAGCTAAGCTGCCATTCCACCCACGCAATATCAAGTTGAGATTATTCCGGATAAAACCATCAGGGTGCTCGTGCTCGGTGTGTATGATAAAAGAGGGCGGAAAATACGTTGTATTCTGAATGCTGAATCGATATAGTGACAGAAGCTTCATTCCTCCCTAATCTCATCCATTGCAACATCAATTTTCACGGCTCACGGAATCACAAAAAATGTCAAGGGTCATAGAAGTGAATGGGACAGGAGAAGAGAGATGAAGGTGACGATGATGAGTCTGAGAAGCTTCTCTGCTTCCCAAAAGGTTCCCTCAAGCCACTGGACAAGTTGAATTAGCACACGCTACTGCACCTATAAAATTACACACTTACTATATAAGCCTTCATCCTGCTAGACTAACATTAGTTTGCTAGGGTGGGAAGCAGTAGGAACACATTGTGTATAGATCACCTTCAACGATGCCCTCAGGTCCAGCTCACTCCGTTGAGAATCCCATGTAATTTTTTCTCTTCTTATATCTTCACCAAAGTATTAGCCACCTCCCGTCTTCCCTCCCTCTCTCTCAAATTACACGGAGCGGACTCCAGGTTTCAGCTACTGTGAAAATTACCTACACAAGATCATCGCTTCCTTCCTCCTGTCCTGCAGTCAGTTGGCCAAATGTTTTATGACCAATTGGCCGGTGAAGTAAGGATAGATGTAATGGGGACGTTATAGTGCAAGACTTTTCGAAAATGGGCTCCAACATGCTATTACAACATACCCAACACAAACAGTTTTTATACACTCGCAGTCGCATAAAATCACCGGGTATACCTTTGAGAACACGAATCTCTAGGTCAATGCCGTGCATCTAACTTCACTTTTATTTGCTCCTGTCTCGGTGATAGTAGTTGAAATGAAGGTCGGAATGGTTAAAGTTGCATTGAATCTGTGGCTGGGCAGGGAAGAAAGAGAAAGTTGGCTTTTGGCTTCAGAAACATTACCACAGTTTGCTCATGAATTAGTTAGAAAATCAAAGACAGGGTAATGAAACAACTGCAAATTCATTTTCCAATTTAGCTACCTCACATAACTACCAAGACTCTGACATGTTAGAACCAAAGTATTGCAGGATTCACAACGCCCTCCTGAGAAAACAAATTTCTCTCCTGACCTCCGGCATCTCTGTGCACACATGCTAGTGCTACCTCATACAGAATAGTAAATGGTCGGAACGTTTGTTGCTCATGTGCTGGAGATTGAATGTACCATACAAAGGAGCTTTTTGTTCGTCCCCTCAACTCTAAGAATGGAGAGGCTGATATGTAGTCCAAGGATACTGAAGGTTTGTAAAGGAATAGAAAGTGGAGCTGAGGGTGAACAGAAGAAAACACGTGCCAATAAACTTTCCTGTCCTTCCAAATGATTCACAAGAGGGTAAATTGGCTCCCATTCAGTTCAACTGAGAACTGTTAAAAAAAAAGGAGGATAAAAAAGTTTTGGGTTATAACTGGCTCGGACATTCGTGCCACAGGTCGAGCGTGTTTATTTTCCTAGCTCCTGTATTTTAGGACGCTGAGAAACATACACGGGTGCGGATGACTGCATTATGCTCTCCAAAAGACCAAAGTAAGTTTTACTGCAATGCCAACAAGATTGAGAATAAGCTTTGAAAGCACCCTGTCACTTCCATCGGACAGAGTTAACCTTTTGATAAACCATCTGCATGGCCTTCGATTGGACCTGCAAATGAGAGATGCTTGGTTTTCGTGGGATTTACATGGAAAGCACGGCGTATGTTCTGAGGTATGACTCAATCATAGTCTCAAATTTCCCTCTGCTTGTTTAAACAACGAGATTGTGTACCAGTTCTTCCCCTCTCTGTTGCTCCCCCGGATGTGGAGTGTATGACCCGCTTTTCCTCGCTAATCAACAGAGTAAGGAAGCAAGCGTGGTGTGATCAGGCAGACACATTCATATATCCACCGCCGCCCTGTCTAATTTAACAATACGACTGTGAAATTGGATCGCATCTCAGTCCATTCCTCCGCCAACGCTTCCTCGTTTTACACACATTAAAGCTAGTTAGGCAGGGAAGAGCCGGGCGAGGAGCCTCCTTGAATAATTCTACTTGATCACAGATTTACTCATGCGCATGTGAATTAGTTCGTGATTTAGTTGGCGGACTATTTCCGAGAATTGGAGCGTGCGTTCCATTTTACATTATTGCTTTACTCTTTACTAATTACTATTAGGCTAGAAGCAGTCATCTTTGATGTCCATAGATGGGCCAATGTGTTACATGCGGAAAGAGCTTTGAAATGACACTGCAGCACGATATAATCAAGTAATGAATGTGATGGCTGTACTGAATGAGAAGAGTGACCTGGAACCCAAATCACTCAGCAAAATAGACTGGGATTTCAACTTTTTGTGCATTTTAAATGTACGCAGTAGGATGCCATTAACGTGGGAACCTACTGCTTGGTGTTTAGGCATTTGCGTATACAAAGAGCAGCATCATTCATCATCGGGCTGTGGGAATTCTGTTTCTCAAAAGCTTTACTCACCACCTGGGCATCCTCTCGTAATTAAAATGAAGCAAATGGAAATAATTAGAAGATCTAAATAAAAACCTTCTCTTCTGTGCTACTGGCCGCTACTTCATACTTCCAACCCTTTATACTTAGACTCTCATCAATCTAGAATTTCGGCCTGCTTTAAGTTATGGTAACAACTGGTCGTTCACACGACTGCGGTGAAAGTTATCATTGAGAAGTAAAATCTTGAGATGATATACAAATAGCTAGCCTCAAAGATGATAATTAAGATGAGCCTGACCTTGAGCAGGAGCAGCTGTCTTCATTGACCAGCTGCAGATGTGCAATCTTTGAATACATGTATTCGAGATATTTCTCTTATAAATCCAACTCACATACTGCCTATCCCATACAAAATGAATGCACATACCAATAACCAAAGGCATGGAAATTTATTCAGTAATGAGAAACAGCTCGCAGACACAAGTTGCGAAAATCGCCTGTTTCCTTTATCATTATTGAAAATTGCAACAGAGTGTGGGCTTTAATGTTGCAGATTATTGGGCAATTTGTATGGGAAAACCCCACTTCCGCTGCCAATATTGAGGCCAAAACCATGTGATCTACCATCTGGATTATTGTCACAAGCCCACTCTGTTAGCGCCAAATCATTACTTCCCCATCCTTTTACTTCCGATTGGCTAATGCTCCGTGCGTCTAAAGGATTGCATAAGGTCTTTTGTCCAACTACCTCCGCAGTCTCGGAGACTTGTCAATTGTGTACATAATTGAGCCGAGCAGACAGCGAAGGATTGAGTTATAGCCATAGTGGCTTTGAATGAGGGCGGATGTGGGACATTGTAAAGAAGCCATTTTACGAAATTCCGGGATGGGTACAGAGGGAGGAGTAAGTGAATTAAGGGTACACAGTTGGAGTAGGCAATGCTGCCAGACAGTCCCAAGATGAATGCCAGCGTGAGAGAGGATGAGACTAAAAGGGAAATAAATTACTCTCATCCATCATACACTTTTTCAATTCACTCACTACTCTCTCTCTCTCACAGGCAACAAGAATCTCTCTATTTGCTTGAGAAAACTGTTCGAAATTTTGACGTGAAATGAGCTCAGTTTAAAGGTACTCAAATAGTGTTATTCGTTTACAAATAGTAATTGCACAATCCAGAAGTGTGTCATTCGGACCGCAACCTCCCACGATATATCTTTGCATCCGATTACGAAGTAGCACTAATGCCTGCCAATATTACTAATACGTCATCAAGAGTCTTGATAACAACGAGAGAAACTAAGTAGAACATGCTCGAGTGTGAAATTTCCTAGATATCGTCAACAAATTCTGAAATAAAAGGCCAGTACTATCAACAACTAATCATCAATGATTCATACGGCAATTACTTCGTCCTCATTGCAATAAGCTCTTCTTTCTATTGTTTGTTTGTTTCGCATGAGCTTGGCCCCTCCCGGAGAGATTGGTTTGTCATGTTTATTAACATTTCTTCACTAGTAATTTCCTGCACCCACTTCATCAGTCTCCAATTATTGACCATGATGACGATGGGTCCAACGAAGAATAATATAGATTCTGTAACCAAATTTATCACAAACAAACCATGTGACCTGCATCATAACTTCCACATACTCGGTATCGGACTCTCGAAACAACAACTCGTAACGAAGGAAAAATATTGAAGTAAGCAAAGACGAACAGCTCTGTCCTCCTTCTTTGAACACGTTGGCGTGTGGAGGCAAACGATTTTATAAAGAATTTACACAATTTCCCTTTCATCTCACGTAGCCTTTTACTGCCATTTTCTAACTGCTAACATAGCATTTTTTGCCCACGCAGGACCGCGGGCGGAGAGGCTTTTCCCGTGCCTTCCATTAATGCACATTTGCAAATATTCACAGTTATTTTTCATGCCAGAAGAAATCCAGCTGCGAATGCATATGCATTTTATAGTAGCTAGACGCACACGAATTCATGCACAATTAACATGAGAAAAGTCAGGCCTGTTGGAGTTGGATATTGAAACCATAACGCTGAAGAGTTCTGTCTCCACTGAGAGACGTGGTAGGACCACTATGTACGTTAATCGTGGCCATTAGTTGTGCGGCAGTACTCTAAACGAACACTGGAATAACCTTCATGTCCCAGCGGCGAGATTTGGAGTGAAATTTATGGTGTAGAAATCGGACGGGTAAAAAGTAAGAAAGTCTTAGCAGCAGTGAGAGGATTTACTTTTAACTGCTCCCATAACTCAAAGTCATATGACCAGGACGATTTGCACTTGAAACTTTCATAGTCGCAACGTTATAGGTGTGAAATCATTATTTTCTATAAAGTAACCCGAATGTAACGACTCCAGTTAATACACCCCCGATTCCGTCCTCCACACATGCTCATTAATCAAAACAAGAATTATGGTTTCCTCACCAAATAAAGTACTCCAAATGCATGCAATCGCAGTGAATTAGCATGCAGTTAGACTGAAAAACTTTCAGGCAGGTAGAATATAATGGAAGGCAGATCCTTTCCCTTTTTCAAACCACAAATGCATACTAC
>JAQIWI010003290.1:0-10447 GCA_034698825.1 Deuterosminthurus bicinctus
CAATGTTCCCTCGTTAATCTAGTGTAATAAAGCCTAGAGCCTATGTCAACAGAAGCGATAATGGGTGACAAATTCCTCGGTCGCATGCATTTTCACGTTTCCTCTTCATTTCCATCCACAAACACTCACACTCTCCTCCTCTCTCATTACTCTTTGGCTTGAATTTATGATTTGATTTATGAGACAATTTTTAGTGCAGGAAGAGCTTTCTTTTTATAATGGACCACCAAGACCCACCAGGAGCATTTATCAGTCAGACGGTATTCACTTTTAATTTCTCCTCGTAATATGATTATCATTGACCCAGGAGGTTCCATAAAAGTTAATATCGGCACTGAGTACCGCATACATATAGATATGAGACTATTAAGGGTATTATAAAAACGCATGCATTTTCTTTAAGTTTTCGACAGTAAAATTGAGTGAGCATCAAATTGAATAATGGGATGCCTTTGAGGATGGGAATTTAATGGCGTTAAAGTGAGGTTTCCATTGGCAATTTCATTAGTCAGGATTGCTGAGGCGCAAAGAAGGACATGGGGGTCGTGGTTCAATCAAATAGTATGTAAAAGGAAGGAGTCAAAAGTCACTTTGGATTTGCTTCCGCCGTACAGTTCTGTTGTTATATTTCTATATATGTATGTTGGAGTGATGAACAAGGGCGAGCATCCATGCACCCTGCGGCTTTTGTCGAGCTACTCCATTGCCGGTTAACACTGATGGTGGATGCAGTAAGTATTATATGTGCATGCGAGAGTTTGGAGGCAGCCTTAAAAAGTGAGGATGAAGCTCAATTGATAGATTTCCCTGTCAAAGATTCCTTGGGAAAACATGGATTTCAATCGAGTGGAAAAATCCCTGAGAAAATGCACTCCGACAAGACAAGACAGACATCTTAGCATCCACCGATCTATCAATCCAAAGCCCTCCATTCTTTCTCTCTCTCCCTCCTTTTCTCTCCAGCTCTTCCCCTTTTCTTTGGAAAGAGAAACACTTTTCTTATGTCCTATTATTCCCACAGCAAGAATCCCTTCACCGGTTGGCCCGTGCACATTGGCTGTAAAGTACGAGAAAAATCTATTCATTTTATTTCCTTCCATTTATTTTCTTCAGTACTCGCTCTTTCTTTTTTCTCTCACTCTCTCTCTCTATACACACACACACACTCTATTCTTTTCTTCTCGACGAATGGAGAAGCATTATTGAAACCATTTTCTGATAGCATCACACACAATAGTGCAGATCAAGAGCCTAGACACCCCCACACGCACGTACCATTACATTGCACCAAACATCAACTTCCCGCCATTCTCCACGTTCTATTTGCTCCAATAATTTTTCCATTTCCCCACCACTCCACCCTCTCTTTCCCACCGTATCGCGAGTCATGATTGAATGCACTCTGATATTTTCCTCCTGTACAATCCGCCACTAAAGTCACCAATTCTTGGTCACACATGTCGTTGTAAACGGTTGAACTCGTTGCAATATGTATGAACAAAAGGTGTAGTACTTTAGGGGAAGACACATACTGCATGATTGTGCTTGAAGAAGGCTTTTACAACAGTAAAGAGCAAGCAAAACAGTGACTATTTAAACTTGATAATTTTGAAATGGCGAGTAATACGAAAAAACACGTACTACGTTTTTTCCATTTGAACTACTGACGTCAGTGTGGCATTGTTTTGTTAGTAGCAAAACTATTGACTGTTTTCCTTATGAAGGGAAAAGAGGATGACTGCTAAGTTTTTCTCTTACTTCCAGTCCTACCTCCGCTGAGTTTGCTTCTCTCTCTGTGTGTGTACGTGGCAAAAGTCAATATTTGCTTAGCTGACGCCATGTAGAATTGAAGGGAAAAGCATTAGAAGAGGGAATACGTTGACTTTAT
This sequence comes from Deuterosminthurus bicinctus, assembly GCA_034698825.1. Taxonomy (NCBI): domain Eukaryota; kingdom Metazoa; phylum Arthropoda; class Collembola; order Symphypleona; family Bourletiellidae; genus Deuterosminthurus; species Deuterosminthurus bicinctus. The sequence continues at coordinate 1,889 of JAQIWI010003290.1, forward strand.
TTACAAAGTAAACAAAGATTTTGCCCGGATGAGGGATATCTACGTTAGTATAAAAATACAAGAAAACTCTCATATTCTTATGTATGCACACATAAGGCAGACAAGCACGCACACATCAATACACAAATAAGACTTGGTCATTAACTCTTGTTTCAACTCAGAGCAATGATGAATTGGACAAGCTGTTAGAGACAGAGGAGTGATGAGAGGACTTTTTATTCTCTCATGTTGGAAGCGGGAGAGGCTTGTTGTTAAGTATCAAATTTTTTGTTCATGTATTCCCATTTCGTTTCCATATGAGTGACGGCGGTATTGCCTCCGGAGTAAACATCATTATTTCCTACTGTTCCATGGCAAGATTTCCTACACAGCCGACCTGGCACATAAGTTAATGTTACCAAGCGTAGGCTACAGAAGAGGAGAAAAAGATGGCGAATTTACTCAAAATGAGATTACACTTGAAGTTCTCTTTAACAAGTTATATGTATGAGTGTGTATATATCATCATAAGGATGTGTGCACAGATGATCATGGTTTCCTTGACTTCTCTCCAGAGAAAGAGAGAGTAGTACGAAGAAGAAAAAGAAGACGACGGTAAGATGGAATGATTGGATGAGATTTCTCGTGGAAATCTTTGATGCATGAAGTGGAGTGAAATTGGATCAACTGGAAGGGAAAATGTCGCAGAGGTGTATTAGAGTTGGCAAACTAAATGGATCCGATAATGCCCATTTTATGCCACTTTCCTCTCTCTCTCTCACTCACTTGCTCGTTTCTCTTCCTTCATCCTGATTGCCGCCAACTTGACAAACTTTAATCCAATTCTCTCGTTTTCAACTTTTTCTATACTTCTGCCTCTCTCTCTTACTCTCATACACACACACATTCGCCCCTTTCCACTAGTCACAGTTATCATGGAGAAAATACCACAATTTCACCTTCGAATATATAACGCGGCTGGAAAATACACTCTGTCATGCATGCATACCAAAGTATTATACCTTTTCTTCATAAAGTCTTCCTCACACGAGGCAAGCTGATAAGCTTATATCTCTTACACAGTGATTGGATTCAAACTGACACAGCTGGATTCATCTCATCATCATCATCTTGGGAGGAAAGGCACAACTGTGCTTGTGTCCTCTCATCCGTACTAAAGAGCATACGAACAAGCCTTTATAATCCTATTTTCTAAAAGACTCCCAGTCTTCTTATCGTCATGGCAGCTCAAACTAAAGAGAACTTATAGGCTTGAGAAATGTATGAGGAAAACAATGAGAGAAGTGTAGCCTATGAACCCTAAGGATCCTTGGCAGCGTGGTCGTGCATTCGAAAATCGCTGGCATGAGTTGGTGAAAGTACAAATGTATTTTGGAAAATATTATGAGAAAGTATTATGGGATTTAGCTGTACCGTGGGGAAAGTTTGATGTCGAGAAATAAAGTAGCCTGGAAGTAATACGAAGAGCTAGTCATAGCTAAATGCAGAGCGTGTACTCTGAAGCCACGTCGGCACTTCTCTCCACTTTAAAAATGACACATAACACACACACAGGTCGTCATAATAGCTTTTGTCTATAACAATAAGAGAGGAAGGGAAGGCTTAATGTGACAATATCTTTTGGCCGTTATGGCAACATTCTCCTGTCTGTTCGTCGACCATTCAGCTCACTGAATCTAATACTGCGCCCCTCCCTTTCCACACTTCTTAGATCCCAATGCTCCCGCTTGTCTAGGTAATGGGTCATATGGTGGTAAAATTTTATTGTCCTTGCCGCCATATAGCCACAGCCGTAACCATTCTCATAAGATGCTTTGTGTTGTGCTGGCAAGTGCCAAGTTTTTGTATTAATCTTTATCCCTTCGAGGCCCACATAAAACCCGCCCGCTTCATCTAAAGCCAACAGTCCATTCAGTTTAAATGGCTTTTTTAAATGATACGCAAGCATGTTAAATGATACGGCAGTTTTTCCTCTTCTGTATACCACTACCTCTTGTTCCGTATAGAAATCAGTAGTTTCATACTTTGGCTTGCTTGTATATAGTTGATGGCTTTTATTGCATTATCGCTTTTAGTGCGAAATACAAAGCATGGCGTATCATGTTCCAGGAAAATAAGTATATATGTGTTTTTTATGGCGTCAAGAGGAGGAGAGGAAAAAGGTCATTTTATTGCCATTATTAGCTGAAGGGGATTAATTCAATCAATTACACTACAAAGTCTGTTGTGTCTGTCTGTCGACGTGTGTGGTGGTTGAGGAAGTAGAGCTGAAAGCATGCAATATGTGAGCCTGTCGGTGAAAATCAAACATTGACACTATAGTTTTAAGTTTTATTGCCTCCAGTTGCTTCTGCACCTTTTATTGCTCACATAAACCCACCCTTCCGCCATTAATCACGCTCTATATTATACAAAGAGCTCTTCAAACTCAACTGTTGTGCCCATTGTATGATCATTCGAGGTTAATTTTCTACACTCAGTTGGCACACTAAGCATACCAATCTATCAGGATTCTGACTTAAAAATACAAAATTTATTTCCTGGTTACCATAAATGTTTTGAAATGAGTCTTCCACTGGAAATTTTAAAGCGTTTTAAAGTTAACGTGATTGTGATGCGAAGTTCATGATTCATGAGGCTCCGATGTAAAACTGTTGTATTCCGATTTAAATTTACCAAGATAATTTGCCACCAAATTCACATGGTGACCTTTAAGTCGAGCAAGCAACACCGCCAATGTTTTTCAATACTAGTTAATACCCCTGTCGATATCGCTTTTAATTTTTGACTATCTATACTGACGTGTCTCCATACTGTCATGTCGCCAATTTCAAATGTAGAGCAATCATCATGATCAATAATAGCCTTTGTGGAATTTAAATGGCGGACGACAATTCCAACACTGACAATCAAGCAGTTAAAGCCCGACACTTTGTGCTTGTGGTGTACTATTGAAAATTGAGCTATGTAATTTAGCCGGAATGAAGTTTAATAATAATCAATCGACTGAATGGGGCCATTGTTTTGTGTAGTGTTATGACAGCATTTGACCATGAATAATGAAGCATGTGAACACAATCGTTGTTGGAAAATTTGTGTTTACTCGAAGCAAATGGAGCTCGCTTGTGAGTACTGCTGCAGCGAAGCATAATAAAGGAGCAAGTAAAAATGAATGGAAAGGAGGAATACATCCAAGAATATAAACTCGATAGTAATTGCATGCAACACCACAGAGAAGCTCCAATTTTTTTTTCACCATGAGACCACCATGCGTGTACTTTGAGAGGGAATCCTTTGATCGCATATTGTTTCACAGAAGGATCACACACGATGAAATAAAGCAAATATACTCAAGTGTATCTGCCCGGTCATATGGAATAGACATTTGAAATTTCATAGTCAAAGTCTAAACTGAGTGAGTTCATATAATCATAAAGAAAAGAAAGAGGAAGAGGGCGGAAGAGCAAAGAGAAAGGTCTGAGGAAAGCCTCAAGTGTGTTTGCTTGGTAAATATCAATCATCGACCCAATCGATGACAAAGTTCACTTCTGCTTTCTCTTTCTCCGCACACACATGCCCTCACTCTTTCCGCTCTCTCGGCTATGTATGTCTTTTATGATGGCGCCAGACGAAAGATTCTGTGAGAAAATCTAAGAATGAGCCAGCCAGCCTCTTATTCAGAAGCGACCACTGCTTCGTTCTCTACACTCACTCCTTTATTGCATTATTTGTTGGCCCCGGAAAAGTTGCTACTTTATGAATGTCCTGTCAAATAGTAACTAGCTACTCACAATACAGCAACCACGCTGTATAAAATTCAGCGGATTTTTCAACGAGTCTACTAACAGTTTAGCTATACAGAGATTCATGTAGTGTGTGCGTGCTAGAGAGACTATTGGGATGCAACATGCCCAAAGGGGGAAGTTGCCCAAACTTTTTTTCTTCCTTCTGACAGCTTGAACGATACGGTAGGCCTGGCTCTATTCATTGGCTTTCTTAGGTCCGGAAAGAAAGGAACTACTACTACCATCACCACTACCCACACACAATATCGGCTTGTTATATTGTAAAAGCAGCTGGAACTCCCTCAAGGCTTCCATTCCTCCCCATGACTTTCTTCTACGATGGAAAACACAAACGAAAATTCCACCAGTAACCTTTCCCTCATAAATCAAATTCAGTTGTCTTCACCAAGATTTTATTCTGTGTTCTCACAAGGGAAACTCCTGTACCTTGGGGCTGGGTAGATGCAGACAATTTCACAGTTGAAATTGATGGCAGAATCTTTCTCTTTGTTTACGTGACTTCCAAAGATATATCACTCCCTTTACTCTTTGTACTATATGTCGCATCATATGAACTGGAAATGTTATTTGTTGTAAATATGCAGCAGTGGTAGCAGGACAGAACTGGTTCAGTTGACTGAATGCGTGTCAGATAGAGAAGAAGTACATGCATGTCATGCATACATTAAGACACTAGCAGTTAAATGTTTCCATTCCAGCAGTTTGCCAAGTCCTGCCGAATTAAGAATGTATCGGGTCGAAGAGGAAAATACAAAGCGCTATTAAATTCCGGACTAAAATTTTGATTTATTACGTCGTGACACAGATGTTGAGGATAAGGTGGATCATATGAAGAACTGCAGTCCTCACAGACATTACCTTCACTTTCACGTCCTAATATTGTCATTTGAATTGTTATGACAATTTCCATTTGCTCCTTGTATCTTTAATGTATTTCTAGTCTTATATGCAGATAAAGTCGTACAAAATAAGAGCTAATAAGAAATTATAGCACGTAGAGCAAGCATTCTATAGTTCTATCTATTCAGCAGTAGTACTAGATTCCCTCTTGAACATACATTCAGCCATAATTCATGGGAAAAGTTGGCGAAAGAGCGTTTGAAAATGGCTTCTTTTATAGATGGTCGTTATGCACACAAGTGCTGAGTGACTACTGTGTGGATTGCATGAGTGAGTGAGGAAGCTAGAGAGAGACAGAGAGAGAGAGAAAAGGGGATTTTGCGATGAGAATTTTAAATCCACTATAAAATATCCTTTAAAATAATGTGCACAGGCCCGCCTGCACAGCTAACCTCCTGCTGTAACACAAATTTCCATCTTTATGGGTATGACTATGGCATAGTGCAATTTTACTACCTCTCACACCGGGGGAAGGTTAAGCAGAGTGGAAACTGTTGTTGAAAAAGGTGGGCAAATTCCCATGCTACACCTACGTGCATACGGGAATCCCCTTGGGGAAAGTTTTGAATTCCTTTTATAACGATTCTCAAGAGCCTGACTGTGTGTCTGTGTGTTGATACGAAGGGAAGTACAATACGTACTACGTCGGGTGCGAGTGAAGCCCAATGGCTCCGTCTGGCAGTAACATTAAGAAATGAGGATATAAAGAGACCGATTCTATTGTTTCACCTTAAAAGAACATGGCCATTTAACCCTCCCGTGACTGTCTGTGTATGCAATATTATGCCTGAGCTATTATTATTCATAGCTACCTACCCTATGTACAGACCATTTACGTTTATGAGAAAGGACACGGATGTTACAAATAACTAAGTTCAGTCCCTTCATTTCTTCTCCTGCTCGTCTGTTTATTTCAGATGTGTTTACTCAGAGTATATACAGAAAGTTGCTGAGTAAATAGTGTTATTACAGCTGTGTCCAAACAACACAAGGCTTCTCAATGGAGACATGGTATTCATGATTGCGGTGATGAGTGAAATTAGCCCCGCTCTCTACCTTTCTCCAACTTAAGGCAGTGTGGTGTGGCTAATGAAGCCTTGGAAATTCTTCTGATGCCAGAAGGCCAAGAAGAACTCACTAGAAGCTTGACTCATGAAAATTTATTATTCCTTCCCCGGCTTCTACCACCGTCTTCCCAATTCATGTTAAGTGGATGGCAAAAGTCACGCGGTAGTGAAAGTGAGTGGAAAGAGATGATGATGATGATGATTGTGCGAAGGGGGAAAGTGGAAATATGGTAATGTCATTACGTTAATCTTTACCAGTATAATAACCATAGAATGATATAGCAGACTATTAAGGGAGTGAGTAGGAAATTTATTCGTGTAAATTATATGCCCTGTAGTTTTGTCACACAGTGCTGTTGCTCCGCCGTGAGTCATAAAGGCTGGCGGAGGAGATGTCTGACTGTAGAGGAGCAGAGGAAATAATCATAATTATAATTTCCATCACAAAACTTGGTCAGGGATATTAAAGCCTATAATGAGCTCATGACCCTAAGAATCATGAACTACCGAGGTCTCAAGCTTCACTGAAGAATGAAAAAGTGGTAATTGCCTAAGCAATTAATTGCTACGCTAAAGCATAACAACAAGAAGCTAGTGCTCTGTCATGCTCATAATATTACAAGGTCAAGTATTGAGACTGTTGTTGATTGTAATTCAAATCAGTGAGTGCAGATGATCACATGTTCCGTCTCCATCTCAACCTCTAGTAATCCCTTCCCTTCAACTGCCATCGTGTTTTAATGAGACGGGGTGTATGATGAGAAGAGTTAGATGGGAATAATATCTGCCGCCATCAACTTTTGTGTTAGCTCAGTCAACGAGAAAGATGATGGTGCGGTGATGATGGGGACCATAATGATGATGGTGCCTGGAGACAGGGAAGTTTCATATAGAGCTTATGGAGATTCTTGTATTACATAAGTCCCGTAGGACTTGTCATTACTCATAAGAAGCCTCACTCTACTCTCCTCCTACATTTTTCCTATTAATTTCACGCTTGACTAATGAAAGATCTTGGTAGTCCGGCGTAGAAAAAAGAGCGAGAGAGGGAAAGAGATAGATGTGGAAAGAGAGAGAGAGAGAAAAGAAAAGGGGGAACGTAGAAAGAAGAAGGTTGACAACGACTACTGATTTTCCTTTGGCTTCTCCTTCTCACTGAGACGTGGAAAATTTTAATGAAAACTTTTCCCAACAACTTTTCTTTGCCTTTCATTAGACTCACACTTTGACTCTTCACAAAGAGGAAGAGAGAGAGACAGAGGAGCTTTTCACCTTAATTGAAATTCAAAATTCTCCCATCAAAATCTCTTTGACAACACATATTTTTTTAATTTCCACCACTCGCGTTTCAAACTCCACCGTAGGAATATTAGACCGAGGGTTTTGAACAGAATATGTCGGAATCTTGTGTGCGTTACCATGGAAATCTCTTATATCCTTCAGTCGATTTATCTAATTTTATCTCCGAACATCCACGTGACTGAAGGAACTAGAGAGAGAGGTTCAAGAAGGGAATAGAATCAGTGGAATTTCCGCAGCACGTCACAAGGAAGGAAGCGGCAGGCCATAATTCCATCAGGCAACTTATACAGGAGCTTGATTAAATTCCTCCTTCTTCACCAGCACCACTCTCTTACATTAATGCTACACACACGCTAATCGGGATTGAAATCATTTTTCCTTACAAAGTCTATTGCAATAGAAGCATGTAGGATTGAGGGAGAAAAGGGAGGCATTGAGTTTATACTCGGGTAGTATAGTAATGCTAGCTGGCACTGCGGTGCAGAAGAGCCCTCGCTCTGGAGGTACTTGACAAACGTCTCCATTTGGAAAATCAAAGTGATACATTGGGAAGAATATAAGCCTCTTAGTGCCACATCCTATCTATTATTCCCCCTTGAAGCAAGTTCAATCTGATACCAGTTCCACCTTCTCCAATCGCTGTCTTTCGCTCTGTCTTGTCGCAATGGAATTAAAGGACTCAATGCCAATATATAGGCTTGTATTTTTCTACTCCTACTCTCCTGTCTCTCTAGGCCTGACTCCGCTGCTGTACATGTATAAAAAGCATTACCATGTTTCGGGCCGGATCAATAATTGATATCCCCACTACTGCATCTTATGTAGAACAAAGTAAATACTCCATTTCCCTTATAATCCCCTCTCCGATTCCGCTCTTTTATCTATATGGATGCTCAAAGAATAAGGAGCGAAATAATATATAAATTTGTAGTCTGGGAGACGCAGGTGTTGGATCGAGATGCACAAAGTAATTTTCTTAAAGCTTGTGTCGTCTCAGTTTGTCTGTGTGTGTAGCCGTCAAAATCATTGGAAGACCCCGTGTCGTAATCTCTTCCTTGCTAGCAGGTGCGGTACCCAACTAAAACCCCAAAGAACCCTGGAAGAAATAGAAGGAAAGAAGGAAACGTGCTGGAAGGAGGTGTGCTATTCATAATAAATGAATTCTATTTCCACTCTTTCCCTTCCTACCAGACAGACACAGACATTTCTTTGGAAATAAAACTTCGTATTTGCACCGCATGTAAAAAGCAACTCAACTTGTTCCTTATTCCATCCATTTTAGATCAGATTCAATCAACAAACTACACACACGTCTTATTACAGCAAGCCACAGACAGGTTTTATGGACAGGATGAGAAGCGTGTGGGCCTGTGTGTGGGAATACAAAATAAAATCCCAAGTGAGCTTATTTCTTTTTCCTACTTCTGTCCCCACGTGCACCTTCAAATGGACTCCGACGGCCTGCTCTCATGCTGAATAAGTAA
>JAQIWI010003291.1:0-10444 GCA_034698825.1 Deuterosminthurus bicinctus
TATTTGACGTGATTTTATGGAATCAAAGTTTGAGATTAATTAATTCATAACACACAGTTGCACCTTTGTAAAAGTAGGTGGGCGAGTTAAATGACACGTGTCGGATTTTTCAGCTGCTGTATCATTTTTGATAGACGAACGTGTGTATGTCTAGTTTATGTCCAGTTGTTACCCAGCCAGCCAATTGGCTATTATTTTGGAAATGTCTGACTGTCTTGATGACACTGAATATATAAATTCAGGAAGGGTGATTTTCTGACGACGACTGGAAACTGGACTGGAACTGAACTGAACTGGAGGACGATGGTTTTGTAAAAGGTAAATATTGCACGCAATTCATCATCTTGTTATCTTAAGCGTATAGTCATGGAAGTCAAACATCACCTACGGAAGTCATGGCAAAGCTTTTGTTCTTATGTAAACTTTATTCTGCACGTCTACCAAGTAGCCTGTTCTAGTGCAATGAAAATCCAATGTGTCTACGTGTGTTTGAAGATGTCATTAAAAAATTCAATTAATATAGAAACCACTTCATGGACCCTTTTAAAGATCAAAGGACCCCAAAAATTGCCTCGAGCTGACGTAAAACCTTGCGTCATGTCTTCGAAGCGATGATGACCACAACGATCACCATATTTCCCCTTCAATTTCTGATACAGGGGTACCGGAAAGTTGTCCCAATAGAGGCACAAGCTATGAATGTGAATTTGAAGTTGAAGGACAGACCATTTTAGGATCATCGGGTGCGGGCATAAACTATGTAGGTGCCAGCATATTATTTACAAATTCCTCTGTGATTCCCCAAGAATGGATGAGTCCAACAGCCTTTAGATCCTTCAATTCTCTGGTGGCCTAACTTCCCAGCCATCCACCCAAACATTGGCCATAGAGAGCGAAATTAGTGATTTTCCTACCCTTGTAATGATAGAGGACTTTAATTAAAGCTTTCTTCGCATCAGCGTAGTTCGCTTGGTTCTCAAGGAATACTGGCAGCTTTGAGCTAAAGTGAAGTGCGGGGATATTATTAAATCCTCCGTCCTTTGTTTCACTTAATTTTCATATGAATGCAAATTACTTACGCCAAATGAGGGTAATCATCTTGCAAATATGGCTTCCCTCTGAATAAATCTGGCAAGGCAATAAGAAAAGGAACTCGTTGTGATATCATATCGGCAAATTGAATGGTATTCGGGTGAAATCCGAAGATGTCGTAAGCCGCAATGAGAACATTCTTAAATTCTTTGTCTCTGGTCTCATAGATGTCCATATCGTCTATTTGAAATCTCATTCCGGTCTTCACGTAATTCCCAGACACTGGCTTTCTCTCTCGGCAACTCCTCGGCATCGAGTCGTATGGACTTGGGGTAATCCCTGCCTGCGCTAGGACAGCTACGGCAAGAATTGATGTGGTAAATAAAGCCATTACTTTTCGTTTAATTAAAGCGACCAAGTCTGTTCTGTGGGAATGAATTTGCTGTCTTTACAAACATGGCTTTAAATGACCTGCCACCGGACGAGATCTATTAAAAGCCCACCCTCGGAGATACAATGTATGGACTACAATACAGTATTGTACTCGCACAAAAGGACATGCACTAGTTGGATTTCTTGTTTCATTCGGCTTGCAGTATTTTGCACGTGTCTTCAGTTGTCATGAATGAAAAATATCACGTTTTTGGACGCCAAGAAAATTACTTTTAGCATGACGACTTTAAATGGCCTTGATGCTTCTAGCAAACTTCACGAGGTGGGCTTTACACACATGAAATGTTTGAAGATAATTTGAGTTGTCACATAAAACTCATATTGCTTTTCGAGCATTCTGAATGGCATTTAATTACTTGGTTGCATGCAGGTAAATAGTCATTCTTTTATTCTTTTATCAGTCGTGTGTACACGTGTAAGCAAACGGAATTGAAATTTGCTATTTTAGAGACCTGAATTTTTCACATACATGAACGACGCTAGTTAATTCTTTTATTTATGAAGTTTCCAATTCAATATGCCACCTTAGTTCACGGAACATTTTCCCGTTCTTCGTAGAATTGTTGCTGCCTTCGCAACAGTCCTGAAGTTTTGATTAATGTAAATTTGGGCTTCAATGTTCTTGCAATACGTACAAATACAATATGAGGTCATTCACTACTACACGTACGTGTACGAATGCGAACACCGTATTCCGGCAGCAAACACATGCATTTCCATTTGATTCCTCTGACGTCAAAGTTGGCATGATATAAAATGCGAGCTTTATCACAAAGGGAAATTGGAATCTATTTTCAATAGGAAAATAACATAGAATTTCCTGCAAATTCTGCTGAAAATGTTGCCTGAACAAAACAAACTGATGCAATTGTTCTGAGAAAGCTTGGAAAATCAGGGAGCTTGTTGTTTGATGTTACCAAATAGGAAAATGGTGATGCTAATGGGATTCAAATATGATTGTGGGTCTCAAGTTTCTTTGATTCCGTTGCCATCCGTGAATATGAATTGGTGATTTCATCATTATCAGCAATCTTGGTACTATCAAGTAGACCGCTTCGGAAAGTGATAGAATAAAGTACGTGAATTGGTCGCTTTGAATATGGAGATGAAAGCTGGTGAAGACTGTACAATAGTCATCATTTCTCTGACCGAAAGTTACGAGCATCTGCGGCTATACTCCTCTCTAGTCTAACGTCAAATACTCAGAAGCCTGCGTACCCACTTGGTCGAGTAGTTATAATTTTCTAAGTGGCTGGTCTTGTTAATTATTGCATCGAACAAATTTACGCCAAGAGGTAGCTAAAAAGAGCAATTAATGTTTGAGAAGTCTCTGCTGCTTTAATTAATATGAATTAATATTAAACGTTGAGATCGTGTTGGCAGAAATCTTCAAACAGTCTTCTTATGTTTGTAGACGAATCTTCTGAATAATTTGGTTGTTCATATAGATTCTCGGACGTCTTACTATGTCAGCAGTCAGTTCTCGCGATCTCATCTTATCTTGGCCGAACAAATGGTCCGGATTCTCCAGTTGAAAGACTTCCTTTCATTACTTCATGTCACTCTGTCCCACGCCAATTTTTGCGTTCACCGAAGATTCACTCTTTCCTTCCTCCGCAGATCCATCCGACTGACAGCTCTACTCATCTCATGGGAGTTTGGTTCTAGTCGCGGTATATATCTTATACCGGCAACTATTGCTCCGATCTACTTCCGGTATTTGCAATTGCGAGGGGTGCAGTTCGACTGGCAAAACGGGTGTTTAGGAGTGGATTTGGAGGACTTATGGAACATCAGTTTGTGGGGAAGGAAGTGGGGAAGTGCCTTTTGTGAGTTGGAAGTGTGTGGGTCCTTCACTGGAACGAAATATTTGGATGCGCGTTTTTGTGGATCGGTAAAAAGGGAGGATATTGGATCCAGTGGATTCGAACTTGAACTGTGTGGTAGGGAAACAAGGTAGTCGTTATCTCGCTATTTCTCTGGAGGTGGAATTCGGATGAGTGTGTGTGAGGGCATGCCGAGGGAGGGAAGTCAGTTAGAAGTGTAGTTACCATTATATAACAAATCCACGAACAACTAACACCACCCCACACCGCGACTATACTGCTACCCATCGGGGGCATATTTTAGATCCAAGAAGTTGATTGGTTTGGGAATGGTGAAGGATGGGCTCGCTGGTCAAAACTTTGCGCTGGGGAATTTCTTCAACACGTTTCGACTGTAGAAGGAATCCACGCATTTGGATTTCATTTCTGTCGTAAGTTAAACATTGGATTGGGAATACGCCACATGCATGGGCAATCGATTTTATATATACTGTGCATTTTGTTTTAGTCATTGGCGAGTACGCTATTTTAAGGACAGAACTGAAGAATTTAATGCATATAGTATCTGATGTTTGTTATAGACCCATCAATTCGATAAGTTATGAGCACGGTCAAGGACCTCTGTTAGTACTGGACACATAAAACATTGTTGTTATAGTAACTCAATCATAATTTGAATAGACCAAGTTACTTTGTAGTCAATGGAGTCGATTTACAATGTTCTGGGCTCTCAAGTGGAACGACCTTGAGGAGGGGATAGATTGTTGAGCAGTTCCACCAGATTCTAATGTTCTTCCACACGCCAGATTAAGACATTTTGACCGAGATGGATTGAATTTTCGGAAGACTTATATAAAGATGTCAGTACTGCCATTCGTGGAGGGGAATACAGACCCAAAAATAAATCAGACCACCAAAGAGTCTACGATTGAACATATTCTCGCTCCATGTGCACCAACCGCAGTGTTTCAACTGAGCACTTTATCAATCAACAAAGTGCTGTTCAAACTGTCTGGTGGACGTGACTATCTCTATGAGTAGCCATCAATCCTGCAAATCCCTGTGACCTCTACTATAACAAAAGCATTCAGAAAGGTTTGGAATGAATCCGGAGCTAATGTCATTTTATGGACTAAATGCATCTGGCATTGTCGATCCAAACGCGACAAGGTTATATGCCATAGAAAATGTGACTCCCTCACGTCAAAAACACAGTTAGCCAAATACATACTGCACTATAATGTTCCATTAAGTGGTGAGATACAAGTAATAGCACGATTTAATTGCTCTTTTATGTGACATTGGAGGAACGTAAGATTTATTCTTAGCTTTCTCCGTTCTAACAAGTATAGAACATGTTGAATTTGTATTCACTCAGTATTACAAAAGATATAAAGTTCCAGAGGAGAACTACCGATGGAATAGAAATGTGAATGGGATTACAGTTGTACCTTGAATCCGCTCCGTTCGTACCAGTAGATAATGCAAGGATCATGTTCAGTATTCCAGCTTTTGATTCTACTGCAGTAACGGCGGATATTGCAGTACTACAGGGACCCCGGAGACATGTTGAATTATTTGCACAGCACAGATCAGTGTCATTATGACTCCAGAATGGATTAAAAGAGCAGTAATTAGGATGAGTAAGTGTTAAATTGAGTACAAGTCGTAATTTCACTTCAATTTTCTTGGTCTCCTCGTCCTCTCCGGTAGCGTCGTTGATTAATCTATTCGCGTTGTCTTGCTCCATCCGGACAAACGTATGGTCATGTGTGTTGCAGAGTTCTCCGAATTTCCTCCCTCGTTGCAAGAATTTAGTAGTATAGTTTCTCATGCGAACCGTCTGATTTGGATGTAAGACCCTCTCGAGGATCCCACCTTCCGCAAACATATTTTCCGGTAATATTAGTTCTTCTACAGCAGAATGAGTTGGAACTGATTGCAAAAAGATCACCGACCGAAGGATACAAACTAGATTTGTAATCTGTATCTATATGCCCAAAACCCTTACGTTATTTCCACGTGTAAATGGATGAATATACGAAACATGTAAATTTTACCTTTCTCATATAACACGCCATAGCCATTTGAATAGAGTTGAATGATAATGTTTACCTTCAAGTTTCATCAGACTAATAATCATGGAAATCATTAGGCATTTGATGTATTCCAATTTAGTAACAACAAACAACACTTCCTGGAACTTATTACAAGTTAGAGTGAGCTGCGTTGGTGAAGATACAAGCGAAAGACTACCCATTCATCGGCGCACAGGTTCCTGTAATCAGTGTAGCTTTTACCTTTGAGCCCGCCAGCGGCTTATGTCAGTTAGAATGTATAATCACCTATGGACCCGAAAGAATTTCATCTAATTATTGTACTAGTGCGATTGTCTGCATTCACAAGACATGAAGTAGTGCTCAGTAGCAATTCATGTATGACGAGGAGGAAGCAAAATGAATAGTGCTGATTACATGGAAAGCATTCACCAAACAAGGAAGAGAAAACAAAAGGCTACACAACAACAAGTAGAATTTTCCAAGAAGGTTTCAGGTTTCTGTATATTCAGATCTATGAGGAGAGTAGTACAATGCGTTCGTCATCCCTCTTTATACATTTCTGCCTGGCTAGTTAATGGAATTTCACCGGAGGAAGCAAAAAGTTGTTTGAACGACAAGAGTAGTGATGTAAGACTGTTTGAATTCCAGCAGGTCTTGTCAACGGCCTTTTCCAAGGCGACTGAAAAATTGAGTGATGCAGTCAGTCGGGAGGCATGCTGAACCAGGAAATTCCATATGCACTAACAATAACTTGTACCCCGTTGCTGCTGAATGCAGTTGAAGCCATGTCATTGTCAACTCCACATTGACGATGTGCATTATGGAGCAAAAGGCAAGTTCAATATGGAAGTGTGTGAATAGCAAATGTGCCATTGGAAATCCGGAAGCAATAGAGCCTCCATACTGAGCAGCTAATACTTTTTTGATGTATAAAAGATTGACATTTCTGAAACAAACCAAGCATCGCTTCGCTCTCTGACGTCCACGGCTTCCATTATTCACACCTCTGCTATATTCAATTTGACTCGATCACATTTTGAATTTATAAGCACACAAAATTTTCTTCAACACACATTCCATTAAATGCCCCTACATGCCCACTGTGCAAAAGGATTGAAAAATGTCAACATGACTGATGCTATTTACACGAAAATGCTTTTATAAGTTACTTATCTTCCTTTCCTACTTCTTTCAAAAATTTACATCTCACTAGGACAATAGTTGCGCATATATATTTGGAATCTCCGTCACTTTGCACAGGGTTGTAGGTAACCAATGCAGGATGACTTCTGGATCCATAAAGATCAACAGTGCTACATTCCATTCCCATACTACCTAACAAGACGGCTTCTTTTGCACACTTTCAAAGAGTTAATTTCCAAGTCTCTCGCTTGCTATATGTCTCCAGGTAAAAGTGATGGATAGAAATTGCGAGAGTTCTCAATAAAAGCCAATTGATGCGGAAACATGTAGAAGAGCAGTGTGCTGGCTGTATTAGAGCTATATTAAAATGCGAGGCATAGAAAAAAAGCTCGAATCGTTCAGAAGGGCACTCCTGACTTTCCTTTCACGCACAAGTTCATCATTACAGCCTTTTGAATCTTTCCGAAGGGAAATTATTTGCCACTGTATGTGTATTCTTTGGAGACATGAAAAAGGAGGGGATCCCTTGGATTCCTCCTCATTCTCCGTCCAGTTCCTCCACCATCGGTACAAGCTTTCATGTGAGTGGAGTAGGAGGAGTATTGGCATCATTTCTCAACCATGTCCCTTTGAAACCTACTTTTACTAGTGCAAGAAAAGAGGAATAGAAGAAGAGGCAAAGCTAAAATTCAAGTCTGTCTTCCTGAAGAAATGAGCCTCAATTTCACGTTTCTGCATTTCAATTGAACTACTAGAATTTATTTTTCTTCCTTTCTTCATTTTACATACACTTCCAACTTGTCCCAAGCAGACAAAAAAACCTTTCAATTCAACAGGAATAAGAAATTGACGAAGAGAAAACTTTTTGCAAATTCACTCCTTTTTCAAAGGGAAGAGAATCCATCACTTTGTAAGGTTACACGAAGGAGGATAAGACGTAGGAGCTGTGAAACTAGCATTTTTTCTGTCACTCAGTCAGTAGTCAATTGGGAAAAGCATTAAAGCTAAAGCCTGACATTTCAACTGATATCAAGAGTGTGTATAGGGCGATGACGCTACTGATATAGAAGGGGATCTGGCTGGATCCCTACTCCAAATAAGTTCCCACACACCATCCAAAAAGACTTTTGAAAACCCATAAAAGCGCACACTACAAAACTTGGGAGGAGGATGATGAAAACTACTATGAGAGTAACTCCGCTGAAGACATGTGTGCGTGCAGTAATATGTCACCAAAGTAAACCTGTCTTCATCCCCTTTGAGCATCACAATCCCCTTGGCTGTAGGCGAACTAATTATCATTGCTTTGAGATTGTGATGAAGTTTGTTTGAGGCAAAGTACCCTTGTGAAGATGAGTAAAAGAGATGCTTGTAACTTTAACCGTGAGTTTACTTTGAATTTCCATCCGACCTCCAAGGCAACCAAAGTAAGGCGACACATTTAATAAAACAGAATTAAGTCTATAGGCGCCGCCAAGCCATTACTTCTGAGGTCTTCTGATGGTGATGCTGATTGTGATGAGAGAGAAGTGTGGGAGTAAATTCAATGTTTGCATGCTGTAATCAGTTTTAATTGCGACCGTGGACTTGAATAGCAATGTTCAAATAAGCACAGAGATATAAACACAAAAGCGTTCGTACTGTTGTTCGTTGAAATCCGAAACTGTAATTAAGATAGGCGGAATAAAGTCTCATTTTCCTTCTAGCATGCTCTGCACCAAGAATTTGAATCTCTTCAAAGGAATGTTACATGTAGTATCTCTACAAGCGCTTTCGTTGAGAGTAGAGTACTATACATTCTCCCCTTCATCAACTTGAATTCGCATGCCAAACATGTCGATGGATGCTCTAGAAGTTAAATGAAATCCTGTATTATGAGTGCACGGAGAATCTTCAAGATAATATTCTCAAGGACCCCCGCGGTCAATAAAAAGTCATTCCATGGACATCGTTTAAAGAGTCAGATGGAATCCATTACCGTGTCCACTACTTCCACATAGACTAGACGCTTCTTCCCTACTGTTTCAGTTGTAACCTCATAAATGTTTCAGTCGAGTTAAATCAATAGTTGGTAATGTACCATTTGGACGATTGTAATCCTGATGAGATAATGCCCACGTTCTACTTACTCTGGGATGGCTCAGCTGGAAAAGGAAATGGAAAAGTTACTGTAGAAGAGCTGTACCCTAGGGAGCGACAATAGGTAAAAATTAAGTCTGACGTCCATTTCCCCTCGCTTAATTTGTCTTCCTTCTCTTGGCCATCTTTGTCTGGGAATGGGAAGATGTCAAGAAAGAGAGAGAGAGAGAAGAACAAGAATAAAAAAAAAGAAAGTTTGCGGACTGAATGTCCCGGAAGGCAATTGATTTGGCATCAAGTGTATTTTGTTTACCCTTCTCCCATCTGACCAAGTAATTGAGTTTTCATGAGTTCGCATTGATAGGAAAAGTGACCTGAAGGAGTAGAAAAATCAATTAACTAGAGCCTCTTTCCAATCTCTTCCCTCCACTTATTCTCTCGTCTTCTATGTATCTCTTTTTTGCCTAACTTCCCGAAGTATAGACTTATTATTGTGTAACTCTTTATACGCTCGTTCTCCACTGTTCCGTGTTTTCTTTTCGCGATATTAATGAGCATGCCATTGCTCAATCCTCTAAAGTTGATTCGATGTGAAAAGGATTTTATTTGCCGAGCAATAATCAAAGCGAGGGGAGAGAGAGAGAGATGTTCAGTCATTTAATTTCCTCAGGAGTATTGCTGCCGTATAAGCCTCATTACACGTCCGACCCAAGTGACTGCATCCTAAAGTTAGAATTGAAAATATCCTGTTCAATCAGCGTAACGGCAGGCTTTTCTTCCCTGTTTGAAACAATGCGAGTGAAGCAAAGAAAATGTGTCTTTTTATTTTCCTTTCCATTTCCATTACCACGGCGAAATAAACAGAGTATAGTGTCTTCCCGTCTTCAGTTTGTTGATCAAGCCCAAGGCCAGATGAAGCTTTTGTTTCACTCTGGTGCCATCGATTGTGTAAACAAAACCCCGTGTAGCATTTCATAGTTTACTCCAAAGCGCTTCTTCCATGCCGACAGATGTTCCTCTCTCACCCACATGCTGCTGTGTCCTATTACAAATCTCCTATTGAAATTCATTCTAGTATTCCCATTTCTCACCACTCCAGTTCATCATTCTCAGCAGTAGCACTAACGAGAAATTAAATAAATTGACAGTCGCAGGGAGGCCAATTTGTGAAAATGAATAGACTTTTTTTTATTATTTCTTTCTGTATGTACGTGTGCAATAAAATTTCCGGATAAAACGTCGAGATGAATATGATATTTCCACTGTACACTGTTAAGCGCAAGAATGAGAGCCTATATGCTTTTTGTAGTTCTTTATAGGTTTATATACACTATATTTTTAAACAAATATCCCGTGTTGGCGTGAAGACAGCGTATCTTTAGTAGCAATAGGAGCACATTGGTTTTGTACGTTCTCCCAGTACAAGATATGCAATATACATATTTAAAGCTGCAACCTGTTACAGCAGCACCAGTGAGTGTTCAAAGCTCTAGCCCTTCTTGATTGTCCTTGTCCACTGATAAAACCAACAGACATTTATTTCTCCACACGTCCAAACCTTTAACTGACATATCGAGCCAAGTTTTCTGTATCAGCGTAGCGTTGAACACACCCCTACAAGCAAGTGGATATAGCGAGACCATCATGTTGCATGTCACCTCCGTCAACTCTCGCAAGATAAATTCGTCTGAACTTCATTCCCCACCCCACTGTTATGACAGTTTATAAATAAGCAAGTGTATGTGCTCATGATTGATAATGATGAGTAGTATAACTATGAGCTGATATCGTAGACTTGATAAAAGTTGTTTTCGCTCCACGAAATGTAGCCATTAAATTGCAAGGACATCA
>JAQIWI010003292.1:0-10444 GCA_034698825.1 Deuterosminthurus bicinctus
AACTAAAGCAGCAACTTGACCATTTTATTTAGTTAAAATCCACGCACATAGTATGACTTTCCTTTACACACAATAACTGTTCAGCGTCACTGTAGTTCTCGTACCCTTCAATATTAGGAATGTAATTATAATGGGATTTATATGAAGAGAAGCTTAAGGAAGCGGGCTTTCTATAAGCCACACATGCATAATTATTATGGCTTGTAAAAAAAATTACACGAATATGTCCCTTGTCTGTAATAGGAACACATCATTATTGCTTATTTCCACAGTCATTTATTTAGAAAAATGTCTTCCCCGTTTCTTTATTTGCTTCTGGCTTTTTCAGTGATAATGAGATGATGAAATAAAAGCATATTATACTTTAATTCGTGCTGCTGCTACTGCTATACTCAAAGTTATCAAGCGCACTCATATAGGGCACCATTTTAAAACACTATGTCATATCCTCATTAAAGTCATAGCCCCGTCTTCAGGTAAGATTAAATATTCTGTGAGATTGTAGCTAGAGTCTGTTAGTGTTTTTTTTTGTAAATATTCTCCAAGCATTTTTGTGTGTAGTCAGAGACATATTTTATATATATCCCTCCCAATTAAATAAATATTATTCACAAGAGTTTGAAGTGTGTGCGACTAATGTCAATGGCTAAATATATATAATGATTTTTTTTGACGTTGTGACAGTCCGTGGCATTAACCGTGCTCTGTGTCCAGTGGGACTAAATAACGAAATACATATGAGTGTGTGGCACTACGAAAGTTTGTGTCCTTTAGATGAATATAAAAAATAAAAATAATAACTGCTCTCACCAGCGCGTTTGATTTACTATGTGTGCCTGTCTGCACGTGAGGTTTGATTTTTTTGCAATGATAATTAATGTGAGTTTCTTTTCCAGATCATGGTAACGAATGTGACGTCACTGCTCAAGACAGTTAAAGCAGTTGAAGATGAGCATACGAGAGGAACGAGAGCTTTGGAGGCTACCATTGAAGCCATTGCACAGGAGATTCGGGTATGACATAATGGAATAGAACTCATTAATTTAAAATTCTAAAGCTTATGTGTTCATAATATTAATTACTTTACAGGCATTCGATTCTGCAGAAGTACCACGCGGTCGTGTGGTAACACCAGAGGAGTTGGTCCGCATGACGAGGCCCGTAACGACGGCAACAGCTAAAGCAGTGGCTGCAGGCTCAAGTTGTAGACAGGATGATGTCATAGTGGCGGCCAATGTGGGTCGAAAGGCCATATCCGACTTGCTCACATCCTGCAAGGCGGCCGCCTACTCGGTGGACGGTGAGTTGAGAGAGAGGCTCCTCGTTGCCTCGCGCCAAGTTGCTATCCACTACAGGGAACTTCTTCAGTTTGTCCTTCATGCGGTGAATCATCCGGGGACGGATGTTAAGGGTCAACTCACCCAATGCTCACGGGAGATTGCTCAGGCAGTGACGGAGCTTGTGGCTGTTGGCCAGCTGATGAAAGGTAAGCCTCGTCGGCGTGTGTAAAAAAACGCTTCTTCCAATGCCATTTGTGTTCATTTTGTTGGGGTTTTTATGATCATTATTATTGTAGCCATAATAATATGAAATATCCCACGTATGACATGTGTGTGTGGGTTATATTTGTTTGATTATTCGTAGTGTTAATTGCATATGTGTTCTTTTTTTTCTCCATTAGTTTATGATTATTATGTACATATATGAGCGTGTTGTTTGATTACATGAGTTTTTATGATATGATGAAGAAGATGATTATGGCCATCAAATGAAAATTAAACAATGTGTGTCTTCTTACTATGTTTGTCAAGTTGTTCACAACCAGCTAACTGCAAACCCATTGCTTGGTCACGCACTCCGATCTCATACGCAGAGTTCGAGCCAAAGACAAGGTTCGTTTATTGAAAGGACCGACGGTCAAGTTATATACGGACTCTCGTTGTACATTTGCCTTTGTCATTGTCCGCCTTTGTGTCATTGTGTCTCGGGCTCTCTCTCTGTGGTCTTTTGCGGAACTCTATATAATAATTATTGTATTTCCCTTTCTGCATTTGTTTGTTGTGCCCTTTCTGATTTTATTTATTAATCATGTAAACTTTCGTATTTGGTGTTCTTGACTCACTGAACGCATGCCTAGTTTTCTTTTTTATTTTATTTTTTTAACTGAAACTAATAATAATGATTTTGACGAGATAACTTGTGGTGGTTTCGTGTATTACTATTCTACTGGTATCTTTCTCTACATGGCTATTATAACACTGTGGTGGTAGATATATGGAATATTGGACGTATTTATGTGGGTTTCAGGGTCGGAATATGAAGACCCAGATGATCCTACAGTGATCGCTGAGAATGAGCTGCTCGGTGCGGCCAATTCCATTGATGCTGCCGCTAAGAAACTGGAGAAATTGAGGCCGAGGAAATCAATTCGAGTGAGTTGGTGTCAAGTTTTTTATAAACATTTCAGAATGTTTTTTGTGTGTCTAGAAAGATGAAGATGTTGAAGTGAAGATTCCCTTGGGCAACTAAAGAAAGAGACCGTCTCTGTAAGATATGTTTGATATTCTTGGTTGTGTTGTTGACTTCAACCAGATTTCAAACATATTTGTACAGCGTCAGGATCATGATCAACGTGTCACGATGGCAGCAGCCGTTTACAATAAATGTCAAAAAAATGACCATCCTGTCCAGTTTTTTCATCCGAATTTTTCTCTTTTCAGGAGGCGGATGAGTCCTTGAACTTTGATGAAATGATCCTGGAGGCTGCCAAATCTATCGCGGCTGCAACCTCGGCGCTGGTCAAAGCTGCATCTGCTGCACAACGGGAATTGATTGACAGCGGAAGAGTGAGTCGGAAGCCGGCGTCGGACTCAGATGATGGCCAGTGGTCGGATGGACTGGTGTCCGCTGCTCAATTAGTGGCTGCTGCCACCCACAGTTTAGTCGAAGCTGCCAACTCTTTGGTGCAAGGGCATGCGACGGAGGAGAAGCTGATTTCTGCGGCCAAGCAGGTTGCTTCCTCAACTGCTCAGTTACTTGTTGCCTGCAAAGTCAAGGCTTCTCCTGATAGCGATGCTACTAGAAGGCTGCAGGTAAGATTTGTAATGCGCATGCAAACATTTTTAAGTACAGAAAATATTTTAGATAATAAATAATAATATATTTATGTTGTGGCAGGCTGCGGGTAATGCTGTGAAGAGAGCTACGGACAACTTGGTACGAGCGGCCCAACAGGCGCTGGCACAGGAAGAAGAGCGTCAGTTGGTGCTAAACAGGCGAATGGTGGGAGGGATTGCTCAAGAAATCAATGCGAGATCCGATGTGTTGAGAATTGAAAGAGAGTTGGAAGAAGCCAGGGGGAAGTTGGCTGCGATTAGGAAAGCCAAATATCAAGAGAAAATGGGCGGAACTGCAGGGTTTACTGATGAGTCTGATGTGGATATCGATACTGGTCATGAAGCTTCGAGGTAATTATGGTAATTGCATGCAATTTGATGTTGTTGTATTCCATCCTACTTACTTGAGAATTGAATTTCAAACTATTTCTCTTCAGGTTGGACAGTCTGCTGGAGTCCTCAGCTGAGCGAATTAACAACACAACTAACTCATTCAATATAATGCGTCAGCAACAACAACAACAGCAACATCTTCACTATAGTCAGCCTTACACTTCAACACCAGTGAAGCCCTCTGTCTCACCCAAGCCCGGCTCACTTATTGATCAAGAACGTAAATTTAACAATGCTTCACCCGCCTCGTACAGCACAATTTCAAATGAGTCTAGCATCATCTATCAACAACCGCACCAAGTTATCACTCCTCCACCACCGCCCCCACCAGCACGTTCCTACTCTACATTTGCTGCGACTGCTAATCGAGCCAACTTTCCTGATCCTCAGGAAGATTTATATGCAAGACCGAGGGAACCTAATCAATACTACACGGCCTCATCTGCTGGATCACAATCTACTGCCACTACTAGCAGCAGCACAAAGAAACAGTTCATGAAACCTTCTGAATTTTATGCGGACAAAGTTCTTCCACAGCCGCCACCAGCTGTGAAAGGAGGCATCTCTGTCTTACCTACGGGGAATAATTCGTTTGGGAAACCATTCAAAATGGCTCAACCGCTCCAGCAGCAGCATCATATTCAGAGGACAAGTGGAGATGATCGACAAAGTGAGGACTATCAGGAAGAATATTCACACTATGACTCTGGTCCGATTTCATCGGAAGAAGTTTATGAAACTGCCACATCTGACGGTGGAGTGTCACTCAAGAGGATCTTCACCAAACAGCAGACATCTACAACTAAGAATGTAGTCAGTTCAACTCGCAAAGTTGTAACAAAGCGTGAAGGGTCTAATTAGACTTGATAGCTGACTATGAATAATCACAGTATTGCAATGAACAAAATGTACCTTTATGATTGAAATCATCAATGTAAATAAATCAGGTCCTCGCCCTCCTCCAGTCACTATAAAGGTTTACATTTATAGCCAATATATTACAATGTAATTACAGTGTATGTAAAACGTAATAACTGAAAGGGGCAGATGAAGATTATGAGACTCGAGAAAATGTCTACGAGTTTTTCTTTCAAAGCGTACAGATACAGACGAATTGCCTTTTGTACAAGCCTTCCGATAATACAATGTAAACTTCCATCCTGAAATGTACAGGAGACAAACTACTTTGCCTAATACTTTAATAATAATTGCTAATGCAAGCGGATATTTTGCACAATGCACACAATATACATTTGTCTGTCAGATGAAGAAGAAGATGAAGAATATTTAATGTTTGATGTGTGCTTGATATAAATCTCTCTCTTCTCTGATAGCAAATGTTTCTCCTCTTCGTCCTGCCGAACTCTCGTAACTATTGTTACAAAGTTATTTATTCCTAATAATTATTATTAATATATATAATCATGTTCTCCTCGCAGAGTGAGTGTAATTGAAATGCATACACTATATACACTACTACTGTACAGGATTTTTATGATAGCGATTAGTAGAATGTTTACCTCTAGTGCCGTAATGAGCTACATGTAATTACATTTATGATTATATACTGCTTCATAATCTGTGTGCAGCGGATTGAATTCAAGTTTGACTCTGAATAATTACATTAGGTTATGAATGGAACTGTTGAAAAGGATTTAACTTATGGGCCTCCCCCATCAAGTTTCCTTGTGCCATATGAAATCATATCAGAATCCAAACTGATGTAATTGGTAAACTGTCACTGACCATTACAAAATGACGACGACGAAGACACAACAAAGAGAATAGACGACAGCACACCTCAAACTCAATTCGATCTCTGTGAAATTATTATTACTAAACTACTGTTGTTATTATTATTATTATAGATAGCAGTGCGAATTATTTTATTTTACAGTCCTTTGATTCTCATTGTGAAAAAAAAAGAAATGTATGGATGATTTACTGATATCATTGGATTTTATAATTAATTGAAATTATTTGATTTTGTTTGTCAACTATTGCCAGTATAGTTGGTGATGATAATATATACATGTAGCGGAACCAAGAAACAAAACACACACAACTAAACTACTACACTACAAAGGAAAAACTTATGACTTATATGAGGTGCTTTGAATTTTGTCAAGCAAGGAAGTGCAATTACCAATTTATATGAAACGAGATTGTAGAGATCCATTGTAAGGATTAGTAATTATTATTAAAAGGATCGAGAGTACTTTAAATATGAACAAGAGAATTATATTAGGATTTTCCAAGCTACTACTATTTTAGCTTCTCACTCTCTATATCTTTAAGAAGAAGAAGGCTCCGACCGGTGTTAAATTATTGCTCTTATATGTTGTTCTAGGAAAAAGCGAGTGCTTGTAGTTGGAACGTTGTAGTTTAATATAGAAAAGCGAGAGTTTAAGATGATTGTATATGTTATGAAATGGAACATTATGTTTCAAAATTGACGACAATGACTTGTGTGACTCATATTCAAGAAATATGAAACTAATAACTTGTTTTAGGAACAACAGAACGGAAGTTGGAGTCAACCCTTTGAGCCTTTGAAGCAAGTTACTTACATTGTACTATTATTATTATTACTATATACTCTAACTTTACTATGTTGTTACCCGAGCTTTAGTTATCTTCTGAAATAAATATGATGCTTCGTGGCTACCCCACCATTAATTTATGGGGAGAATAATAACAGCCAACCTGGAATAATAATCTATAACCACTAATAATCTCTCATTGCATGTTTTTTTAATCTGAGGTGATGGATATACTCACATCTATTTCCGCAATCTCTCTAATATTATTCATTTCATCCAAATGATAAATGGCACCCGATTCATCCACATTTGTAAACTTGATGATGAGACTACTGACGCATCTAGAAATCAATAAGATTTGGAGGAGAGCTCTTCGTAGCCGGTTTGGCTTCATCATCCACGGGCGGTAGCGAAGCTGGCGAGTTAAACACATCAATTCTACGGAAACCAGGAAATGTTCTACATTAAAAAAAAATCTACAAAAATCTCCATGAATTATAGGAATGCTTACACATCGACGTTTTGGTTTTCGTCCGTCTTCAAATCAAGTTGTGGAGATGCCACCGCCTCGACCGACATTGCCAGCCCATTTTCAGGATTTGCATACAAACGCTCTAGCATGTTGATGCGCATTTGATGATCAGCCAGCTGTAAACCAAAACATCAAATGCATTAGTGTCGACTTAAAAAGGCATTTATCGAGACAGAGTTTGGGTGTGAAATACTTCGACGAACTCACTTGAATCCTCAGCTCTCTGATTTCATTGATCAATTCTTGAATTTTCTCAATCTCCATTACTTCCCAATCCTTCAAACTTATCAAGATTTGATTTATAAATTAAGTACGAGAAGATTACAGCAATAAATTGGAATTAAACAAATGAAAATTAATGTTCTGGAATCATGGAACAAAATTACGTTGTAGTTGAGAAGATTTGGGATACCCCGCGATTCCAGAGTCTAAAGAATTCATTAAAAGTTTATTCTAATTGCAATTATTGTAATTCATAAGCTGTTCATTTGCATTATTTAAATTAATATTAAAGTGTAGATTCAGAGCAGGCATGTATGAATGAGGCTTTGGCATTGCCATAGTGCCAATTCGGGAATAGTGAGACATTTGGCGGCCATGTTTGTCTTGTTGTGTCGTGATGCCATTACGTACGTTTACTTAATGGCGCTATTGCCATTAAAGTTTCTGTCAAAATGTTCTTGTCAATTAAAATAATTAAAGGCAATTCAACGATTGAAATGGTGTGGATATGGATGCTGAATGCTGATGTTGTCCAGAATGAAATGCGATTGTTTCTAAAATATTCCTGGTTGTCCAGTGCGCTCCAATGGAGTTCCAGAACTCTTTGCCCGGTGCTTTCAAATGTTCCCAATTTTTGTCGATTTGTGCGACGTGTGGGACGTGGGAGTAAAGCTCCGAATAAAACCTAAAATAATTAAGTAATTGAATTCCAACTGGAATTCGACTATTAAGCATAACGGCGGGAGCCCGAGCTGCTGTGATCTCGATCTACGATCCGTGAAGAATTCAACATGAAGTACGGGATTCTTGCTTACTTGCCTTTGTGCTGGACTGCACTTCTGGCGTCGGGATGGGAGTTCCGGTCCATGTATTACGAAGAGGAAATGGTTGATTTTAGAGATATGGGATCTTACAATCATGGATTCCAGAAGAATTTAAATGCTGGTCGTAATGGTTTGAAACCTCCGGGGGTGGTAGAAGGTACGTCTTTAGTTACGGTTATTATTAATAGTTTTACACGGAACTGCAAATGTTTAATCAAAGTACTATTAAATTTGCAGAAGAAAATCTGAGGATCATGCGATACAACTTTGTCTCGCACGACGCTGATGGTCCAAACCCAGAAGACTATGCACAGGGCTCAATTTCAGAGAGAGTCAAAGAACTGGAGACTGTAGAACATTCGACGAATGTTCGTATTCGCAGTATTGAAGTCATAGAGACCATAAGGACTGAGAAGCAATGTCCGACGGTGGATGATGTGGCATCAATGAAATATCTTAAGCGTATCGTCGGTTCCCTTTTGCGGCAAATGAATGTCCAAGTAAGTAATATTCTTTTGTTATTATCAAATTAATGTATCTTCGATGTTTCATTTAGTTTATAATATGTGGTCTACTTTGTTTTCAAGGGACATGTATTTGGACCTGGAGAAGCAATCACAATCGATCTGCAAGCAGAAATCTCCCATGTTGACTTTATGACACTGAACAAATTTGTGGGGACTGAAGGTGGTGAAGGCGATAAATATCTGACACGAGTGGACTCGATCTTGAGTAATATGCTGCACATCGTTACCCTCCCTGTGTCGTCAACCTTTTTAGAGTCCCTTAAACAGATTTTATTGAATATTTCCGGAGTTTTTCTCGCCCCAAAGACTATCCTCACGGTTTTCGTGCTGTCGACTGTAGTGCTTGTAGTCTTGGTGCTCTTCTGGAGGACACGGAATGCTCGCAGTGTGTACCATCTTATCACCTACGGATTCCTTGTCATTTTCGTCGTCAGCTGTGTTTGGTCATTTATCAGACTGTACGAGACGGCGAAGGCGGAAAATCATGCTCACATGGTTCAGACGAGAAGTCTCCCTGGTGATTGTGACTTTGAATCCATGAACTGGTGGGAGTCCGTGGCGTACTTTGTCAGAGTTCATTCATTCGGATGTAAGAAATATTTCACTTTACCTAAACATTTTTTGCTATTCATGCGTACTAAACAACGTGTTGTTGCTCTTTACAGTTGAAGATCGGTGTAAAAGTCATTACAAAGAAGAGCTAGTGGATCCATTCTGGCGCGTCTCACCCGTTGAAGCAGTCTCCGAGACATTCGCACGACTCGGAGAGAAAGTCTTCAACTTCTTTAATGTTGCAGTAGTTTTCCCATGGATTAACCGGCCGGTCATCGTCATTCACGTTATCTTCTTTTTCTTCATGGGAATTTTTGGTTTCAAAGTGAAGACTCCGTTCTTATCCATTGAAGCACCTGGCCTCAGTATTCTACGTGGTGGGGATGTCCCAGCCGATGAAAGTGTCATGTTACCACAGCCAGAGCGCCAGGAACAAATTGTGCGGATGCTAGAGTTGATGTTCGAGATGCTGGAGAACACTGGAGAACACCTATGATTTCTAAGAGTACTATTTAGGTGCCTCCCAGGCGGAAGAGGAGATGCGATAGAGGGAACAAACGCCTGAATTACCTTGCTGTGGAAAGTTTAAATGCACAGTATTCTTTTCTACAAAGATTTAGTTTTACAGTTAAGCTCCTTCATCCCTTCGCTATCGCCCTATTACATGTCTTAGATAAGTCGTTTCGCAAAGTTCCATACGTCAGTCGAGATGGTATGGTAGTGTCAGTTGACTGAAGCATATGACAAATTTTACGAATGTTGTACCTTTTGCATCAGTGTGGATCAATGAGAATCTATTTTACTCTTACTTTTAAATATCCCTTCGTCACTCTCATCAGCTCGTTTTTGAGTAAAACAAAGTTCGATAGTAACATATATTTGTCAGTTAGAAATCTGTAAAAGTACAAAAATCTATGTTCCCTTGACCTAAGCAGCTGGCGTACGCAGCTTAACGAAAGGTCGCCAAATAAAGCTCAAATATTTATTTTAACTTGTTAAAACATCTGTTCTGTTGTCCAAGAATAACTCATAAACTCTGCCCTTGTATTCAATAGCAAACAATGCAATATTGCAACACAACTGTACAAAATTGCCTTACACCGCCGCAATAAGACACAATTTCGAATGTTTAATTTCCTCCAAATGCCACGAATTCACACTATTGGATCTTATGACCTGTCGGCGTGATGAAGACGATATTATAAACACTACTGTATTTACATTGTGTATTTATGCAAATGATGTGTAACGCCGATGTACCATTAATGTTGTCGTGTAAAAGATACATGTTAATCAACGTATGTAAATATATTCAGTTGTCCCTATACACTTTATGTTAATTAGTGAACATGACCTTTAGTGTCAATGTTCACAATAGTTGTAAGAGTAAGAGGCAATGGACTCTTGACTCTATTCGTTCTGTGCACTTAATATGCATATGCATATCAAGTACCCACTTTTGGTTGTTACTCCATTCACTTCCCGTGTGCTCCTCAAACCGTGCTAAAGCTAGTAGTCTGTTACGAGACTGTTTCACCGACCGCTATATCGAGGTCAGGTTGTATATTACTCGTATTTGTTATTAATGTTGATTTTCATATTCTACGATTAAGAAATCGTAAACTTAGTTGTCCTGAATTTGATTTAGTGAGTTATATTAGACCTCCGAATGGGTCCTCGGGTCTTTCGGGTTAACGGGTCTGGGTCTGGGTCTGGGTCGCTGTTTGGGTCCGAA
>JAQIWI010003293.1:0-10443 GCA_034698825.1 Deuterosminthurus bicinctus
GGTGGAGCCCCGAATCCATCTTTAGCCTGGACAAAAAGATTCTCCAACATCTCACATTTGAGTCGTCCATCCGCAGTGAATTCCCAATGTTGAGTGCTGGCACGCCTCTTATCAGGCTTCCGAAGCATCAAAGGAGTGTACTGTGTAGGTTGGGGTCCTGAGCCACCAATATCAAGAACAAGAGTAGATCCAACAGGAGCTGGTTTTCGGGGTTCTCTAGGTGCACTAGAGCCTTCGTGTTCGATTAAACCGTCAGCATTTACACGCCACAACTGCGATCTTTTCCCAGGTTCCTTCGGTCTCAAAATAACTTTATTGCCCTCAACATCCATGACAAGTTGAAGCGACTCCATGCCCACTGCAGGTGTCCGCACGAGCTCATCCGCAGGGAAAGTGGCAGTGAAGGCAATATAAAAGAAGTTTTCGTATGTTAAATGTGCAGCTAGTCCGAGAGAGTCCATGGTGACGACAGCGGACGTACCGCCAGGAGCTGCAAGAGTCAAATGTGATGGCTGGGTTGGTTCGTCCCATGCAAATGGGCAGCATGACTCGGCCTTGGCAGTCATCTTTAACTTCTCGTCGCCCACTGCAGTCTACAAGAATACAAGAAATAAATTAAATTAATAATTAAATAAACTCGAGTTAAATTTAAAAAAAATAATTAAATCAGGAAAATATGTCAAAGAATTTCTCGCGTGATTTTACCTGATGAAACGTGACGGGCACAAAGGAAAAATTATCAACCCGAAACGGCGGTGGCAACTTATCCGTATCACCCAGCACAATAAAGTAAGTCGGCCCTTGAATCACAATCTCGACTCTGAGAAAACTGGGAGCCCCTTCATGGTCCCTGACTGGAATATGGAACGAGTCGACATTCTCAATCGGGAACCCTCCGGTCCAAAGTCCGCCATTAATGTCAGCCAGCTTCAGACACAACAACTGCTCCTTGTCCAGTCTTGGCCAATGGAAAGGCAAATTGCATTGAGGAGTCAATGTTAAATGTGTCCCTTCTGCAGCCGGATCCACAAAACTCGTCGCAAAACACTTTTGAGAAATCAGCACCTTCCTACTAGAACGGTTGTCAATGGTGAATTTAGGCGCTACTGTGATCAGCTTCGAGTCTCTGTATCTCCCACGACCACTTTTGATTTCTATTCCAACTTCATAGACGACTTCAGTACGTGAGGATGGGCACGACACGTTGAGCTTTCTAACTTGCATCCCATTATTCAGGTAGAATGAGCGGCACCATTGAGGCTTACAGCTGTCACCATGACGCTTGGTACCCACGCGAAGTGTTAGTGCTGATGAGCCGTCTTGATCGTAGAAGCTGAAGAGTAACGGGGCGACCATTCGGGCCATCTGAAACAATACAATATTAGCATTAAATACACCGAAAATAAATTCAAATTAGCACGAAAACCTCAACTACAATTTGCAATTCTATTTACGCACCTCATGCTCAACAAATTGACCCGCCGCTTCATCCGACCCGCATTCCTGTTTACAAACAATTGGAATCCCCGACTTATTCACAATCCAATAAGGACAGCTCAAGTACACCGCAATGCTGTTCCCTTCGCCCTTGGTCACTCTCGCAGTAAGTACCAGCGGTCTCTTTTGGATATCCAGGACTCGCAATTTGGTCACATAGCTATTCGTGTTGGCACTCACGGTGATTGAGTTTCCATGGGGAAAGTTTTCCAAGTAGAACAAAATCTCTATGGACTCCTCCGTATTCACCTGCAAAATCCCATTAAAAGTCCATAAATATGCTCCACATTAAGCTCCACTGTAATAATTTTACTCGACAATAAACTGACTTACATTAGTCAATCTTGACTCCTTGCCAGGATGAACATGGCCATGATAGCTTCCATTGTTCCTTGACTTGATCTCATACGACATATCCACTGGCAACAGATTCACAATGGTCAGCGGACTAACCAAAACGACCACATTAACCTTTTTCGACATCTGAAGATACTGAGCTGCACTGCTTGCTGATTTCGGCAGCCTGTACAGGTCATCTTCATCCGCAGGAAAATCATCTTTCTGAACTGCCACACAAAATCTGTAGGGCTGTAGCTGATTTTCGGCAAGAGAGAGGCAGGATTTTAGGCTGTCGTCCGAAGGTCCCAACAAATGACTGTTGCAATATTTGTACAGAGAGGATTGACCATACGGGGTGGGCGCTGGTGAGGTCAATAAGGCCGTGGGACGAACCCACAATTGAGCCCATACTGAATGCAATGGAATGGGATAACTTTCGCCAGACTTTATTTGGGCGACAAACGATCCGCCAGTTTGTTCTTTAGCGACTGGAATGACATAAATTAATTTCATGCAATGACTTACTTAAATTACATGAATAAATGTGTGAGGAAAATAAAATGACTTACAAGATGGGTAAACAATAGTATTCTCCAGCTTCAACTCAATATTGTCATTGAGACAATTCTTGAGCAGTAGAGCCGATCGAACTCTCACTAACTTCTGAGCCGACCCTAGCGATGTGACTTCAAACACAAGCCTTGTGAATGGCAAGTCTTGTGTTGTTTGAAAGATCACTCCGAAGCGCATATTAGACACTACAGGTTTAGCCACTCGGAAGTAAGTCCCAACGCGGTCCAAACTCACGGGCACGATCTCATGCCAGCCATCAACTCTAACAGCAAGCTGATGCGTTCGAAGAGCATGAGTATTCCGATGCCGTAGCTTCCCTCGACCCTCAAAACTAAATGGATGACACCCTCCATGCGGAACATTAATCCAAGAAGTTCCATCGGACCCGTCCGCCTTGGCCACAGTATTCCAACTGTGAGTTCCAAAGCTCAAATTTCGCTGCTGTTTAATCAAGTCTTCATTGTTGGGAAGGACTGTGGAGAACCAAAGTTCGGAACCCGTTTCATTTTGAAGTAGAAATGGCACAAAGGGAGCTCTCCTCTTATCCACTTTCTGATGACTGTAGTCTTCGGACCAATTGAATGACACTGTCTTGTACAAATTCAATAACGTGGAGCTTATGTTCATATTTAGAACTTGACGGGATGTAACCGACAGCTCAAGTTCTGGGGCCTTGGAGGGGAATTCACTTCCTGGGGACTGGTGACCTGTCCAGCCCAAAAAATTCATATACACAACAATCCAATTGCAATTAAAATATTATTCGACTCGTCAAATACAAGAGAAACTCACCCAACTGCCCAATCTCATTCTTCTTCCACTGAACAGCACACTTCCAACTCTCTAAAAATGGCTCCCACCCACTCAATTCCCTATTAAAGTAATCAATCCCCAAATTACACTCCGCTTGGCCTGAATTCTCCACACAATTCTGAACCAACTCCAGTCCATTCACATTCAATTCCAGCAAAGGAACATCAGCATCCTTGCAGTCATCAATGACACATAGTGAGAGGTAAGTGCACTTGATTTCAATCCCAGCTAGCTGGCTCTCATTAGTGGGGGATTCTGGGGTGTCAACTCGAACTGAAAGTTGCTCTTTCACTGAAGTGGACGTGCTTGGAGATAATTCACGATCATTGGACTTGCTAGCACTTGTCAGGTACAGCGCAGCCTCATCAATCCTTCCACCGCAGGCTCCAAGGGCCTCTTCCGATTCTTGACGTGAGAACCCCATCGCTACTAATTGTTGCACAGATGATTCATCATAACTTGCTATGCGTGAAATGGAGTCCTACGATTTTAAAAAAATCAAAAAATCAACATCTCTAACTTTGAGCATTAATTCAATTTAGTTAGTCTTCTAAAACTAATCTAATTTCTCCATTCACTTACTACAGTTCCAGTAGATCCAATGGACAAAGGCTCCTCAGTCGCACTCACATCCACCGAGTCCGCATGTAGCAGATGAACTTGAGCCTGCTTAGAAAATCGGTCCATGAGCTGTACAAACATTTTCATGTCGTAGTAGGAGAGTCGAAGGCAAATCTGTGGACTTTGAACTCTTAGAATCTTTGCAGAGTTGGATGGGGACAATGTGGCATCCATAATTCCTTGTGGTTCAGATTTAACACGTCGTACGAGCTCGAAATTAATGTCTGTTGGGTCTACAATGGACAGTGCGGTCTCAGATTCGAGGCCCAAAATACAAGAGAAGAGCTCGCATTGGAGTAATGTGCAGGTCACGGGTCGTTCTAGATGCGGTTTGTAGTTCAACACTGCAGTGCTCTGTTGATATAAAATCCAATAATTAACAACACCAAAATCAATTACAAGATGACCTACAGATTCTCAAGATTCTCATTCACTATAACCCTCTAGAAAAATTCATAAAAGTACCTTCAAAATCACCGCATTGGAGTCCCAAACTGATGGGTCTTCTACAACAACAAGCTCACAATTGGAAATATTTAACTTGAGCTCGAAAGTAGTGGCAGGTACATCCAGAATCGGCGCCCTCTTAGTCACAATTCCAGCAGACACCGTGACAGGTGTAGCAACTTGTCTTGATCGCTTCAATAAAGGCGACGCACTCATTCGTTTCCTTTCAGTCACCACTTCAAATGTCTCCTTCACCCACAAATTTTCAGGAACTGGGCCCCGTTGCGATATAAAACTCTTGAGCTCCATCCACCAATCCAAGATCAACATGAGTCGCATATTATTCAGTACAATCGTAATGCTCGAGCCTCTTGGTGTCATTCGATAATGCAACTCAGCTTGAAGACAAGTGTTGGAATGAAAGGATCCAGAGGACCATGGATTCAATGGCGATGTCACACCTCCTGCACTACTTTGCTGCAGAATATTTGTAAAGACATTTTCCGCCGTTACAACGTTCTTGTAAGTAGAAGCCCCACTGCTCGTCGCACTGAATCTGGAATCACAGATGAGAATTTCTTGGGACGCGAGGTCCACGTCCTTGGTTCCATCCGAATTGTTTTGGAATGTGAATTTGGATTTTACAAAGTCCACACGACTTAGACGAGTTCCATTGTCTTTTATCAGTTCTAATGTCACGTTGACGAGGTCCAGTTCGATGGACAGTTCCTTTTTAACTTGACTTTGTGATGAAGATGTTGGAATGTCAGATGCAGCCAGCCCGCTAACAGAATTCCGTCTAGGGTGGTGAACTGGTGTCGGTGGAAGCTGCTCATCATTACTGTCCTCCAGTTGCTCACCAATATTGTATTCCAGAAGACCTCGTATCAATTTGTACTTCTCGGGATCCAAGAAGCAACAAACAGTGGACAATGTCCCTTCAATGGCCATCCTAGCCTGACTCGGGTCCTTATCTTCGCCCTTCAAAAACCTCCGCACCTTCAACTTGAGTGCGCATTTCTCCTTGAGAAAGGAAGAGCTGTCTTGAGTCTTGGCCACAGCTCGGTTCTTATCCAAAATCCACACCTTCATGATCCCACTCGTCCCCTTATTAGCATGCCCAATAAGTTCACTAGCATTGTATTGCAATTCCGCGGAAAAGAGGTCCATTTCAATGAGATCAACAGCGATTTTATCACACACTACATCTTTAGACTCTTCAATGATTTTGTTTTTCACACTCAAATGGCCAAGATCTGCGACAAGAAGGTGACGAGAGGTTGAGCTGTATGGAAATAATAGAACTGGAGCCCCTGCTTGGATGTCCAAAGATACTTTGACGCTTCCTTGAGTGCTGTTGTTCATTTTTTGGTTTGAAGCTTTCACTGGCTCGGTCCTTGTAATTCCTACAGGGCTTCCTACATTGTCTTCCGTTCCGGATGATCCGAATAGGGAAGATAACAGCGAAATGAATTCCGTGTAGAAGCGGTGAGTATGAACGCAAACGACTGATGACATTTGAAGGCGGAATTTGGCGTCCATGACTAAAATCCAAGTGCAATACAAACTCTTTAGCTTTTTATTACATTACATAAAAATCAAATTATTATATTGAAATTTCTACTTACCTTTCCTACAGTAATCAAAGTCCAAAGCTTGCTTTCCTTGGAAGGTAAACTTGACCGGATACTTGCCGACATGAGGACTAACATCCCGAATCTGCAGCGAGCCCATTCTGCCCTCAACACCAAAAAAGTCTCTCCCACGATTCACAAAACTGCACACCACACCCGTGATCCTTCCTTCTGCTAAAGTGTGAACTGAATTAGCCACTCGGACACTTAAAGCTTTCACGCTAATCTTCGTTTCAGTATTCCTTTCATCTTCAAATTGGCTTCCAATATCTTCCGCCTTCACATTCAGTTGTTGCTGTTGTTGCTCTACTTCCCCTCTCGCTTCATGCTTACTCGCCTCCGAAAAAAACTTTCTGAGGCAAGTGAAAGTATCTGGAGTCAATAAAATTTCAAGAGCATTAAAGTCCACATTAACAAACTTATGCGTCCCGTGATACTTGGGCATAAATTCAGGCGACTTTGGATCCACTAGACACATTGTAATCTGGACTAGATTGATGAATCTTTCCGTGTCATTTGGATCGCATCGAGGTGAAGGCGGCGGTGTAGCCGGGCAGAATTTTCTCCCTCCGTCCGACTTCTCTGAAGTTGGCGTCACAAAAACGCTCGTCTTTCTTGGTCTAGAACTTCTAGTAGTCACTTTTCCCATAAGAAACCTCCCACCGAAAATATCCCCAGGGTCCAAATGATCCGGCAATGACGACGGCTCCGTCCGCACAAAACTACTTTCAACATACGAGGGCGTTTCAGGTACAAAAATCGGTATAGA
This sequence comes from Deuterosminthurus bicinctus, assembly GCA_034698825.1. Classification (NCBI taxonomy): domain Eukaryota; kingdom Metazoa; phylum Arthropoda; class Collembola; order Symphypleona; family Bourletiellidae; genus Deuterosminthurus; species Deuterosminthurus bicinctus. The sequence continues at coordinate 6,694 of JAQIWI010003293.1, forward strand.
TTTGGGAATATCAGGGCAACTCGAAGACACAAAAGGACACTGCGTTTGAAATCCATCCGCCATCATCACAGAACTTGTAGCACAACTCATAGAACTCTCCGACCGTTCCGGCTTCAAAGTTGTATTGGACATTGCAAGGAATCTTTGTGGCGATTCTTCAGGAGCACTCGTATTCTCCAGCGTCAAAGATTTCAAGTTTAATTTCATCTCCGTCATGTATCCTTTCTTGTCACATTCGAAACAAAGCTCAGAGCAGGAAAGACTCAAGTGAGGTTTCTCAATTTTAGAAGATTCTGGAAGAACGAGCTCAACAATTAACTCAGGGATTTCAAATGAAGCTTGAATTGGGAGGCTATCGTCGCCTACTCCAGTTGGACTTGGTAGTGGCATCGGCATTTGACCAGGATTTGATTTCCCGAACATTCTACTCTGCCTATAAGACGCTTCCTCTTGCTTCCATTTGCTTCGAGTTTGTGCTAAATCCAACTCTTGCAAACTCATCTGGTCCTCTCCGGCTGCTATGTTGTTCAACGAGTCCAAAACTTGGGCGTATTGCTGGGGCGTTAGGGAGACTTTCAGGGGGTTAATGACCCGACCTTGCAGTTCTAATTTGGGTCCATTATAATAGTCCTCGTCCATACTGTCACAAAAGAAGGGCTGGTTGAATGTGGAGGCGTTGATGAATGGCGGGTCCTCCACGTAACAGACTCCGATATGGATTACTGTATTATGAAGGATTGGTTTCGAGGTGGCCGGATCGCAGTGGTACAGCTCCAAGGCACGGATCATTGAGGTGTAGTTTGAGGTGGGGAACGTACTGTAAAAATGACATAAATAAAAATCTTATAATCCAAAGCCTTAAGTTTCCTTAGAGTCCTTAAAAGTTTCTCATCCCTTACTATTTTAAATTCTCCATCATATTCCACTTCTCTGTCAAATCCAGCGAATATAAAGAGACATCACAGATCTGAATATTGTAAATAATCTTCTCGCTCCCATCGTCAAAGTTCCTGAACCTCTTGGAAGGGGACTCAGGTGTAGAGCATCGTGGGACCTCATACATGTCCCCATTCGCCATCTCACTTGTTGTCGATTTGTCCTCACTTTTCACCGTAATCTGACCCAAATTAGCCACAAGTAACTCCGGGCTGGTGCGAGATTTGGGTAGAACGATCACAGGGGAGTCTAGCACAATTTCAAGGCGGATGACTGCGTTATTGGACCGCTCGGGATACATCCCATCAGGGCCCTTATTCATTTGATGATCTTCTTCCGTCACATTAAGTTTGTCCAAAGATCCTGACAGACTTCCTAAAGGCGAGCGATATGAGGAGCCATCTTGACGAACGAGCCCGAGGGCTATTTGTGCCGCCGCCGAGCGGAGTTTTGTTGCCAACGGAGCCTACATCAACAAATCAAGAGCCCAGCTCCATTATAATTATAAAATGTATTGGATTTTTTGTTTTCTGCACAAAAAGTTAAGGTTAAGGGCGGACTCACCTGAAACTCACTGATGCATTTTTTCAGGTCGATCAAAAACGTAGGACAGTGCGTATAAATAACAGAAGCCATATGCAGCTGGAACTTAGGTGGAATGGCATCCAACGCAGGCTTTTCAAAGCTGAAAGTAAGGGCCGAGGTGGAACAACTAGCAAGCAATTCCTCTGCCATTGTTGACGTTGGATCCTCCTTGGAAAAGACACAGTAGCGACCATCGACAAGAGGATCCTGGCCCACGCTTAGCACTCGCTGATGATGCTGACCTTCAGGTGTCAAATTCAACATCTGGAGTCCTCCCAACGACCCGTCCACATTAATGTCACCTCCATTGCCCACAGAGATATTGACACGAGCATTGGAAGCCGTAGCAGTAGCAATCTTCCTCGCACATTGATTCCCATCCTTCCCAATCACACCTCTCACCAGCAAAATATTCAAGCGATGAAAATCAAAACTAGATTTGAGTCTATATCCCCCCGTGTCAATGAGTTTATTATCAGATTTCGAGCGTCCTTCATCCCCACGCGCCCCCTCAGAAGGTGGAAAAGCTCTCTGGAGAAATTGGGATATCTCCAAAATCGTCTCTTGATTTGCAATCAGGTCCAAATTATTAAACTGTACGCTGAGTAAGGCCAGGTCGCTATTGTCCAGCACTAACTCTGCCGTAATTAAAGCATCTTCAGCAGCAGCCGACCCAAATTCATACAGATTCTCTTGCGTTTTATTTCGATGTCGAGTCTGCAAGGAGCTAACAAGAGCGTCATGAAGCTGAGAGGGCACAGCGAGTTGGTTCCCTCGCACGAATGGCGGAACTGGAGAAGTACAGCCGGGTGATTGAGGTGAAACTGGAGACGTGGGGTCACTATCGCGAAGACTTCCACTCATACTGTCCATACTGACGTGCTTATGCGAGGCCAGAAGTAGCTCAAAATCCGGCCCAAAAGTTTGCATGGCGTCCGCAAGCAACAAACTTTGAATGACAAAGGATACGCTCGTATCAATCGGCGTTGCAGTAAAGCTCGTCCGGGCTCCGATTATTTGCAACTCGGCAATACTTCTCCCACGCGATTGAATCTCCACCGTCACATTTTGAATGGTGAACTGAGCCACGAAAAGCTTGCTCTCACTTTTCTTTGCTTGACTTTGGTCCTCATTGGACTTGCTCTCTTGGAGAAAACTTGGCTCGTCTTGTAAACTGACTTGAGATCCTCCGTGTGTCAACAGCTTGACTCTGTCAAAGTCTTCAGCGGGGCTTGCTTTGGAAAAGAAGGAACCAAGTACCGAGCGCATGGTACACATTTTAGATTCATTAAAATGAAGGTTCCACTTTGGTAGCGTTGCCACGAGTGCCAGAGCTGGCCAGTGAGGATCGTCACTAAAGATTAATCTTCGTTCAAGTTGTAAATTAATGGAGAATTTGTCCACCAAGTGCAACGCAGAGGTCCCTCTCACTACTGCTCCTCTCCAGTGCCCTTCTTTAGCTGCCTTCCCCTCCACAACTAGAATCTGAACGTCCAAAATCTCCAGCCTGTACTTTTTGTACAATTTTGTTCTCAAATCTCCAAAGGAAGCATTCATATCCTCGGCCCCATCAGGACTTTTCACAGTTGTAGCTTCACTCATATCAGAAATGGACTGCCGAGGAGAATTCACACAGGAATTGGGCGAGGCCACTTCAGCAGCTGGGGATGAACAAGGCGTCAAAAATTCTTCATTGTCAGACATATCATCATCAACTTTATTAGCGTCTTCTTCTTCGTCCCTTCGTTTCTCACTACACAAATTCTTCGAGTTGCAAATATCTTTCAAGCGGTCTCTCTCGTTTGCACTTTCCTGAGCAATCACTTCACTTTCAGACAGATTTGTGAAGCGGAATCGACCGAGGTCAATCACTAGAAATGGCTCCACATCTCGCGGACTCACAACTGTACCGGACGAGAGGCGGAACGGACCGGCGAGTGTGTCCACGCGAGGGGGGTCACTGTGTCGTTGAGCGGAGGATGTTGAGTACATTTTCTTTATGTTCCCACGAGACTCCTTCGCACCATGAATCACTATCTGAGGTGCACAAATGTTCATTATTATATCCCAACTGGCTGCACCGCTCAGAGTGTTCCCTTCGCGCTGGTTTATCAACTTTTTCCAGTATGTGTAGATTTCTTCCTTTGTACGCTGCTTCATTGCCTCGTACCCATTCACAGGGACTTCCAGGTCGTCTGAAATAATAACAAACCATGTCAGTACCACATT
>JAQIWI010003294.1:0-10440 GCA_034698825.1 Deuterosminthurus bicinctus
TGTGTTTAAACTCAGGTAGTGGTTAGGAGCACGTTGTACTCAGCTCAAGAGGAAGCTCGACTTGTGTTCAGCTCGAAGTGCAACCGAGATCTGTTGAAGTTTGAGTCGGCAGCGGAGGTTTTATCCCCTCCAAGACCAGTTGTATGTAGCTCGATGTAAGCCAATGGGGAAAGAAAACTTGGGGTAAGCCGTGTACATTGGAAAGGGCAGGCAGACGTCGGGGTTGAATCACTTGGGCTGAGAAGCAATCCAGTCGTGTGTTGGGCATACGGACGGCAACCGGCTTTCTCAAGCCCGTGTGAATAGATAGGGAACAGAGTCTATAGGACCACCATCCCCATCATCAGTCCTCATTTAATGCACATAGAAGAGCCTCCAGAATTCCTTTCCACTCGAGCCACATGCATTCCCATGGATCTCTCCCTATGGCAGCTACATATTTCACACACGCCGACCGCCGAAGCTAATGTTTAGCTTTAAACTAGCAGATGATATGTACCAAAGATTACTTTATCTGTGTGCATATAGACAGAGAAACACATACACAAGCAGGGAGCCACAAGTGGAGCGTATGTAGCTTCTGGGTTGCAGTGCTGGAGACGATGCCAGGTGTTATGCAGGAGCAGCCGATGGTTTGAAAAATAGGCGAAAAAACCTTTTGGAGAACCGTGAGAACAGATTCCCATAGTTGTACCCACGTTCCCACGATCGTCGTTATGCACATGCTATTGCTCACACTCTTGTGCCACCATGCCCAAGAAGACGCATGTAATTATCATATGTATTTAGCTCTATTTACTACTCCCGTTCCAAACACGTATCATTTTCCCTTAATCTTTAACCATACGACATCATCCCTTGCTCCCACTTCTTACCTAACTCTGCAGCGTGGCTATTATTATTGTCCTCGGACTCGACCGCTGCTCGGCTTATGTAGCTCGTGTGGTTGTTTATGTCATCGCCGTCATCATCATGCTGGAACTTGAGACTTTGATTGTAGCTTCATACGAGCTTAATGTCTAAACGGCACCATTGTCCAGGCTTTTTTCAGTCTCTAACCCTTACAGGCACTTTGTACAAATTAAACGAGTGACATGATGGTCCGGGCGGCTTGTGTGTGTATGTCTTGGCATGTGTGTATGCTCCCTTATCATTGGTAAGATGCTGGCATTATCTTCTTTCGTGATATCAACTGGTGCTAATAGCCCCCTATTTTACATTTCTATAATAAGATATGCCAATTGAATTACCACTCACGACTTCTAATCTCCTCCGAGGGGTTTCTTCTCAAGACTTTCGGACTGGCACACACATAAACACACTGGTAGAAACGCATTCACACAATCACACACACACACACGCACAAACCCTTTTTCAACCTCTCGTAATATATCAGCATAGGAATGTGTGAGCAGGTTGGTAGAATGCCGTAAATTTAATTGACCACCATTTTATCACTCCTCGCATCCTAATGATATGCATGGCACGAAAAGGCATAAAATAAGGACGAGCCACGTAAGTCGGGATTTAACTGAGTGAATTGAGGATTTTAATGGCTCATAAGCACGCAGTGGGGTCAGTTTTTCCAGCGAATTTCACTCTGCTGGGCGGCGGCTACCTGTCTTTGATATGCCTTTTTCACCATCTCTCTCGCTGCAGCAATCTCCTATTGATTTACCTCGTTAAATGGCTGCCACTGGAATTGAACAGCGATCATCATCATGCAAAGCTCATCATCTTAAAGTAATAAAGGCCCTCCTCCTGGGAAAGGGTCATAAATGGGGCAGACAGACACATATCTCGATCCAATACATTGATTCATGATATCGTGAACCACCAATGGACTTTTCGGCTACTGTAAGAAGATAATGGGTTTCTTTTTTATTTAAATTTCTCACTGGAAGCGACGGTTTTTCTTCGCATTGAGACGCAATAATGATAATTTCTGGATTCATGATCGCATTATTTCCTTATTTCTGTGGCTACTGGATACACGTAGCTCCCGTAACAGTAGCAAGTTTGATTAAGCCCCTTCGTGAGTTGTTAGTTGGGCGCCGTGTAGCCAACGGGTAGTGTGATTAATAATTCGGTCTAGCAAGAACACCCTGAATCACGTAGAACCTATTTTTAGGGCATTATGCTAATGATTTGATGAAGCATGTCATGACTTAGTCCCCTATATTTCTTCCAGACAGTAGCTGCATGTCTTCTGACGTTGAGAACTGAATAAGAAGCAATGGATTTGACATGCCATACGATTGTTCACTACAACAGTAGCTCCTAATTTCATTCCGTTTCAGGCATTTTCAGAGTTTAAAATCAAGCTTTGAGTATGACCATGAATTAGTCTGTGATAAAACGGCTGGCATCTGATGGCTTCATCATGCCACTAGCTACTGGAAGTCGACTGTGACGTGAGCTTAACATGATTTTGAGCAGGAGTTGTGAGCAGGATTCGCATCAGTTGTGCATTAATTACCACATGCTCCCTTGCAGGACTTGAGGGCAGCAGGGATCATCTGTCATGAGAAGATTATTTTACCCGTGACCACAATTGATCCATTACATTCCAGACCTGGAGCACAAAATGTCTTACTTTCTGTTCTGACCCTGTGACCTAGCAATTGAACTAGACAAACATCATGTTTTCGTGTGCAGGAATGCATTTCGTTGTACTGGAACAAAGATCAAGGGCTTACAACTGCATTTTATTGCAATGCAAATCCATTGGCTATTGATACCCCCAGAACGCATGGTTCAAATATTCATAACAATGAAACTAAATCTCATTGGAATGCGCTTGCCCCTACTGAACACTGGGCTCATTTGAGAAATGTAGAGAATACGAAATATTCGAAGGTTATACGAACCCTTTATGCAAAGTATCATCTTTTCAGATTCCATGCACGCAGGTGGGAATAACTGGAACAACTTTGTGATGTCTTCAGACGAGACGACCATAGAGCTCACGCCTGGACCACGTCAGTATAGAAACAGTTGACATTTAGCATTGTTGCTTCACTAATCCATCTCATGAATCTGTCCTTTTTTACAAGTACAAATATGAAAGTGTTTTGACGGGCTGGAGAAGACACACAACATGGTTTATGTTATGAACGAGGGAGTCGAATTAGTGCGAGGATGTACGGCGGGAAATTATTGTGAAGATTTAGTTAAAAATCATGTTGTAAGACTCGAAGTAAACACTTGAGAGTCAACGGACTTGACATGTCTTCAATAGGGAATGGTATGACTTGACGAGCTAAAAGCTTTGGTAACGTAACACGTGGTTGAGAATCCCCACAGTGCTTTTCAAATCTTCAGTTTGGCTGCAGTAGTAATGATAATAATAATAATAAATATTGAAGTCTGAAGGAATGCCAAGTGCTATGTAAACGCCTTCTCATGACAATGACAAGGAGTGACAGGAGGCTAGAGACACGGTCAGAAGGCTCCTCTTGTCTATAAGAGCGTGTGCTTAAGTCCGTTTGTATTGTGCCTTTTCCCGATGTGTCTCAACTGTGGCATGTCAGCATTCATGTTTGTCTGTGCCTTTTCTCAGTGTCTTCATCAGTGAGCCCTTATCAGGACCCGTCTATTTACACAATAAGCGGCTTTAAGACAATCAACTTAGAGCTTTCCCAGCACTCCGGTTCATGAACCTTCGGGGATTAAAGTCAGAGTGGGTGGAGATATTGAAAATAAAAAACAAAGAGCTGATAGTAAGAAACAGGCCAATCTAGATCGTAAATCGTTTATGACATGCACAGTGTCAGAGGGGACGAGGACATGATAGTATGTCTGTAGTTAAAGTCTTTCTGGTTATACAGCAAGCAAAAATGAGTGCAATGTGTAAATGGGAAGTTTACATTTCCATTGACAGAGTTAGTTTGAAGAGGAGAAAAAGTCAGGGATTATGGAGCGAGTTAAATGGTCCTAAGAGAGTCGTCGTCGGGAGAAAATTTACAGCATGGTAATTACGATGAGCTGAAGGAGATAAAAGCCTGGGAAGGAGTACAGGAGTGGGGAAGATAGAGAGAGAAAAAATGAGTGGATAATTGAGCGTCAAGCGCTCAACAATCCCAATCTTTTGCTCCTGTTGATGGAAGGCCTAACTCTCCTCGCAGTGCCATTCACACCTGTTGCATTTTCCCACACATATCAAAGCCCATTGTTGAATAACTCAGTTAACATACACACGCACGCACACCTGAACAACAACAACAACACAAGCCTGTTATCACAGCTTGTTAGTTTATGGTAGCAATAATTACATCCCTCTTCTCTTTCTTCTTTCATGTTACAACAAAGGGGGAAATGCTTGACTGGAGCAACTTGCTCAGCATTGCAATTACACCGGCTCATTAAGACTTGCTGCTCATGGCACGCTCTTAATTAATTTCAATTAGGTGCGAAATTTCAACCACATTTTCACATGTGCATGGGTCTTTGGAAATTAATTATCAGACGCGTTTTTGCCCCCGCCAGGGTACTCAAATCATATGTGGATGATTTGCAGCTTTGACTGGAAAACCTATCAAGCTTTAATGCGAGATTTCCTAGCTTTCATTTTTTCACATACATTTAAAGATTTCCTAAGTTTGAGGAGTTGATTTAAAATTCATGAAAGCTCTGAAACTGATGGAATGATTGCTGTGAAATGCAGTGCTGCTGCAGGGTAGCTGTAGAAGAAGATCTGCTTTCATGAATTACTTCACATGTGTGAACTTGGGTACAATTCTGGCCCATCTGTCCCACTAGTGCATGCAGAATAGGGGTTGATCTTGTGAAAAATCCCATGTGTTAGTATAATCGGTTCTATATGAATAGCTATAATAAATGGCTATACCTTACAACAGATACGAACAAGTGCGGACCATTGTGAAAACAAAAGGGATACACACAGCCGGCCTGGCGTTCATTCTTTAATTTCATTGAGGAATTTCACTAGCTTTTCCCTATTCCCCGGCTGATGCTCACATTTTTTCACACGCTCTCTTTCACGTCTAGCTTTACTCACTGAATGCTGCTGCACAGGTTCCCTTTCCCTACTATTATTATTTCTCTGCTCTCATAACCCGTCGAATTCCCCCTTGAAGCGCCGGGTGAATTTCCAAAGCGTCCTCATTATTATTTTATCTGCGCCTCTTCGCATTCTTTCTTTATGCACTTGCCTAATTTTGACACGTTCCCGGAGGTCAGCTGACTACGTGTTGTAAATGGGAAATGAACCTTGGAGGTGTGAATAAGTTGGAAACCAATGTGCACGGCATGAAGTATTTTAGAGCTCGGTTAATGTCTTTGAAGAATAATGAAGGAATCTGAGAGAGCAGTTGTAAATTGGTAAAGTACCAAACTTTCGATAATTACTCTCTCAATACATGCTACAAGACTGTGAATTTTTTACACTTGGAACACATTTACTAACAATGGATTAATTTGGCCTGAAAGAGGCGCATTAGAGTCTGGGAGCCTCAGGGTGGTTGCCGTCATCATATGCGATTCGCCCCCACATTGAGGAACTCACATCGCGCCAACATGACGGTAATCACATGGAAGTAAAGCATGAATCATGATTATGCGTGTATGGTCCTCGTTTCCTACTTGCCAGGTGTTGTTCTTGAATTCCTCCATGAATTGATTGAACAAAGCTGTGGTTTTTTTAACTCTCATCTTGTTCCACATGGATGATCATGGTGTTGAGCCTGGGAAAGTCATTCCCTCACGATTGTTTCACGGATTTTAACCACTGTGAGTTCACACGTGCGATGACACACATTGAAATATATGAACTACTAACGTGGACTTGCTGATTTGACAGCAACAGCGTGAACGTCCATCCCTGAAGATTCATAGTTACGACGGCCAAGTTTCATATCTAACAGCTGGCTTCACATACTTTGCATTTTTCACATGAAGGCTTGAAGGGACAGTGCTGTGATGACCCTTTGATTAGCAAGAAGCCAGAGCTACTCACAAGATGTTCAGTCAATTTGATAGGAATTTTCATGGTTGCTTGGCGTAACCTTGCCCTAAATTGGCCACAATTTATCACGTTCATGGAAATTAGGGCCGTACTGGTTTGTGGTTGAACATCTAATGGTTGTGATTATGCCTAGAAATACAAACTTTGAGTTCATACCAGATCTGGTGAGTCATCTCCAGACAAATAAAAACACGACGGCGGAGCCGGACTTCATAAAAGCACGCAATAAGTAAAGAAAGCACTTTTTTCATCCCTCATTTAAAATCGATGATTGAGCAGAAACAGAGGAGGAGATTTGAATAAACACAAGGAGAAGCATCCATTATTTTGCTAATCATGCGCGTCTGTTTGCTACATTGCTCACTGTTTACTCAGACATTTTTTACCGAGTTCTACTTGAGATTGAGGCTGTTTATACTATCGTCCCTCCGTTTTCACCGTGTTTGTATAAATATATTCTCTTCATTGTTTGCGAGTACTTATCGTGTGCCTGCAGAGTATGATAATGGGACCAGGTTCATGTCGTATGTCACTAGCCATGCGCCAATTAGTCCAACTCAGACCGAACTTTATATGCAGATGCCTTGTTCATAGTGATATGATAATTGTATCAATAATCAGTAGGTGATAGTTTTGTGTGTAAATAATGACAAAGTATACTCGGAAGCATTATACGCGGAAAAAATTATCTGTGTGCGTGTGTAGGCATGCCGTTGAGAGTGAGGCTTGCTCGCTTAAGACGTGTGTGGGGCAGGTGGAAGGCCGTGCGTGGGAACGCACTCCGATGAGACTTTCCCACGAGACGAGAAAGATGCCCATGCGGCCGGCTTGCCTCCAAAACAACACACACGCTGCTGCTGGCTGCCGTTTCTTCAAGAAATGCCCGCCTTTGCCATAGCTCCATATGTTTTCCCACCAACTCAGACTCAATTGGCTTATTATATCCTTCTCGCATTCATGTCGTCGTCGTCCCTTCTACCCCTAAGAATCAGGACCACTGTGTGTATTATGTATACTTTGACAATAATGGAAAGGATTAGAATGACCAAAAGGACACAATATAAGGACGGCAGGCTATTTCATGTGTGACTTTTGAGGTTCACTTTATCATTATTGCCATCAAAGGACCTTCATTTCTTTATAAAACGGTCTAGATTGAGGGCGGAAGTATTACTGCATGGTCCATTGAATCTCACTCAATCCTAATTTTGAATGCCATGAGGATCAAACCCAATGAGATGATAGTGACTTCCGCTGGACATTTGATTTCATATCTTACGGACTTCCTGGGTCGCGCATTGGAGTTGATTGATCAAAGCACACTACAGCATGTAAAAATGATCAGTTTTTATTAACATTTAGATATTGCAGCGCACTTAATCATTGACACTGAAGTGTCAAAGTCACGACCAATGCTAAGATTATACTCAGTTCTTACAAGTCATTCAAGAGAGGAGATGTTATGTAAAGAAAAGAATAAGTTAAATTTCTGGTGTAAAGTTGTTTGAGTGATAATGGCATTTGTGTTGGTAAAGAAGCACACCTGAGACACTTAAGGGTGGGCAGACTTAATGACTTTGCTCTTTGCGCCAACAAAAGGATGATGGATATTTCACAGGAAGTTAAAAAGTGAGCCTGGGATAGACATTATTCCTACACAAAGTCGGAACTTTTTAACGCCGGACCCTCCTAGAAGTCAGTACTCACTACTTGAGCACGCGGCGGTGAATTAAAATAAATAGAATACAGGCTCGTATTAGGGTTGGGCAGGAGATAAGTTTTAAAAAAATGGGACTGAAAGATAAACTGTAAAGGTCTTAAGGTCATCAAAGGGAGAGCGAGAGGATTGTAAAGGGAAGAACGTGCTCATACAGAGGTAAGCAGGAGCAGCATCCCTGGAGATCGACCCAAGAGATGAAGATGATGAAGAAGGAACGTGAGTAGGAAAAATCTATTGTGATAATTGTTGGATGCGGCTCGCTCAACCCTTGGAAAGTATTTGAGAGAATTGAACACGTGCCTTGTGCCCGCAAGGGACTCCACTAAGATACACAAGACTCACACACACATCAAGTAAATGGAAGAAAGGAATGGAATCCAGGGGGGACCCTAATGTTTTCCCTTAAACCTCATCATTATTTCCATGACAGAATCCTTGGCAGATCCCAAGTAATAATAATATGCTGGCACACATAATGAGATGGTAATTCCAGCCGGGGATCTCACCGAGGACCTCTTTCACGTGTGCATATACGACCCTTACACTTGTTATTTGACAAGTCCCTCATTATTAAACTTCATGTGCCTCCAAGTGCTCACATATTTATGAGCCACGGATCATATACGCTCCATAGCTCATCATTGCATCCCTCTTAAATTATAACGTTGTAAATTAACAATCACTGATCCGCTTCAATAGTTCTGCTTTCTGAATTCCTGAGGCGCATGCTACAGGGATGAGCACAGGTTGGAGACGTGGTTGATTGTTGAAATCAAAATCTGGCTTGTTTGATCACAGGCAGGGCCAAAGGCTAATTAGCACAACTCTGATTGACTCAGGCTGCGTTGAAGCGTGCGCATATGGCAAAGGGGAGATCATCCTTATGAGTACTTTGAAGATGCCCAGATGAATGCTGACGAGTTTGTTGTCAGCGTTTGCTGAAAACCCGGGAATCGCATTACGCGTGCCTCATCAATCATTAAGGTTTATTCTTTAGTGGCTGACTCTGTCACAGACTCGTCGTTTCCGTTAAAACACAAAGAGGCAACCCATTAGCGAGCCATTAAAAGTTTTCAATGCCGGCAGCCACATTCGTTGCTGAGGAGGGTTAGCAAGAGATAAGGATCAATTGACCAGCCCAATTATATCTACAAAGGAGCAATGATGGTTCTGCCGACTTGACCGCCAAGCCGACCGATCTCCACTTTGGCACGGTTGACATTCCACAGCACCTACAAATGAGTAAAAGGCTGTGTGGTGATAGTGTCTAGACATCCATTAGTCATCGTGCTGGGGCAGGAAGCCCTGCTTCAAATATCCAAAACAAAAACCTCCATTCAGCAGCATCGATGATTGAGATGGGCTTGGGAAAAGTCCACGAAGTAATAAAAGGCTATATGTGCACCAGAAGCGATAATAATGCTGAAGAGCGGAACTGTTGGCTTACTCCTGGCCACACTTGTTACGTTAAAAAGAGGAGGGAAGGATTTTACAGTTTGGAAATTAGGTAATCGGAGATGAGTTGGAAATTCCAGGCTTGAGGAGACTTGTGGGTCATGTAGAGTGTAACCTTTGGAAAGAGAGGCCAAGACGAAGGGAATGGATAAATGCCAAATAACTACTTCTGTCTCAAGTAATAATAATAACAGCTTGAACGAGGACCATGGAAGAAGATAGCCCAAGTGGGGGAGTCAATACTAGTTTGAGAATTCCTTCCACGCCTGGTCCTAATTAAGGAAACTGATCCTTCTTAGTGGAAAGGGGGAAATGTTTCACAACCTGCTATAATGACTCTCTTCTCAACTTTTCACTCTCATGACACTGTACAGCCTACCGATCATTTCCCGACCTTCTCCTTTGCCCTCACACATACACGTTAATAACATTTACATGCACACGCATGTATACTTACTGCACAAGCACACGCAAGCTTCCATTATTCCTTAAGCGCATCGAAACAACAACACACATGCACAAGCACACGCTTATAAACTCCCGGCTTAGCACTCCGACCAGATATTTTCATATTCCTAAATCCCATCTCACATTTCGACACGTTTCAAGCGTCGCTTAAAATCTCGCTCAAGTGTCAAACCCTCATAACTTCTCTGTTTATTCCAGCGTGACAAACCTCCACGAACTAATACTGCATCCGGGGTCCCTTTATTCCTCATGCAGTCCATTAAGGCTCCTTTCTGATAATATCAGTTGATTTTAAATAGAAATCATGACGAAGTAAAAGCCACTTGAATTACGCTGCGACCCCACATCTAAGTTTGAACAAAGAGATAGAGTCACAGCAGTGACTGGAGATCATTTTCATTTCGATTCCATTTGCGCAAAGCATCATGTGACTTAAAAGGAAATTCATTAGGAAGCAAATGCGTCAATCAACAACGTCAACCATAACCTTTCCCTAAGGCTAGAACAAGAGTTCACAAAGCAACTCACATTAAGTTGCAACCGCTAAACCGCAGAAAAAATCATCACTTTCTACAATGAAGCTAATGGCTTTTTGTTGCACGGAGAAATTCACATGCAGACCTATTACTCCGTCAGTTCGCAGTGATGGTAATAAATGGATTTTCTCTGCCAGCTGATTCCCTCCATGTTGAGACAGGGGAGTTAAATTAGTGAAAAACTGTTAGCTAAACTGACAAACCAACTCGGAGTTCCCAGACTCATGAAACACATGGAAACAATTAATCATGAACGTTGAACCAAGAGTTCATTT
>JAQIWI010003295.1:0-10436 GCA_034698825.1 Deuterosminthurus bicinctus
CTTGTTTGTAGTAATCGTCATTCCAATAGTTAAAGTGCATCCACCAAGCGTAGTAATTTGAGTTCAGTGAATAAAAATAAATTAATGCCATCGGAATTCTACATTTCTGACTTATTAGTAACTTCGCCATGGATCTGATGCTTTCAAAAAATACGATAACTATTAAAGACGCCAACATCCAGATTTTTGTAGTACTCGACGTGGCGTTGAAGTAGACATTCTTGTAGCCTGCGATGCCATCTTTAAAAGGCCCTAGGAAGTAAGGAGTAGTTGGTAGAAGGTATGAGACCAAAATTTACACCAACATTAGTAGACTACCTTGGAATACTCTATCCCAACAAGAGCAGGTGCAATTATTCCGGTCTACTGCATATGACTTGTGCGAGAATATTATAGAGAGTCCTAACATATGGAAGGTTGGTAGTGCAATTGCCAAAGTAATTGCGGGGATAGCTGGAAAGAATTCGTTTCGCACCACAAGTTTCAGTACGGATGACATCTGTAATTTTCGAATATTTTCGAATCAGCTTTAAAGATGTACATAAGGAACTAAAATTTAAGTAAAAATCTTACGGATGGATGCCGATATTTCATTATCATGACGAGGCTGTTAAATGTTGAACTGGTTTTAACGAGGTAAACTTTTAAATGAATCTCCTTGAAATTTTCAAGAATAGTTGAAAATTTCCTCAGGTTTATGAATGACAAGTTTTCTTTATCTGTGTATTGTAACATGAGCAACTTATTAAGATACAAAAAGGCTATAGTAACAGCAATGTCAATTTTGCAGGTCTCTTTTGGAGAGTGGGTTCTTGGTAGATCCGAGACCCACCCAGGTCAGAATCATTTGGGCATGGGACCCAAATGTTGGAGCCCCACCTGCGTTTTATTTGGAAGCACCTCATTTTCTTGCGTGCTTTGCCACTAGCTCACTCTCACAAGCTTTCCCCGCCTTTCTCTCGCATTCCCTTACTAGCCCCGTCATTCCCATTTCTTTCCTTGCCCCTTAAATTTTTAGAAGGTAGTGTCGAACCAGGAAAGGATTTGATTGTATGGAACTTAAATAGAAAGGTTCCTACTATTTCCTACGCTCATCATTTGATCTTTGCTGTCGTCAGTCTCGTCAGTCACACGTACGTCAATGCTCAGTAAATACATCCCGGAGTAAGTCATAATTACTTCCTTCTTCAGACGAGCTGTCAACAAGAAAATTGAAGGTTGAACGCTTCCGGGCAGAAAATTTATAACACAGTTAAACCTCTGACGCTACTGATGGCCCTTGGAGAGAAGCTTATGTGGATCAAGTAATTGCAGATGGATATTTTTAATTGCAGAGCCAGGCTGTGGAACGTGTAATAATGAAAACAAAGCGAAGAGCCTCGGATCATTCATTAGCATTTTTCATTCACACAATTAAAAAATTGTCAGTTTTACTTCCTAGTTCTATTTTGAAAACAGTGACACAATTCAGACGTGATTTGGAAAGGAAGGCTGGCATTGTGAGGCAAGACTTTTTTCTCAACACATCATGTTGAATAAACGAGAACGTTATAAAGTTCTCAAATTTGTCAGAATTTGCTCCATCCTAGGGCCGTTTCCGATTCAAGTGGATTTGAAAAAATGGGAGGTGAAGCCATCATCAACTGTCAAAAAGTATGTTTGCTTCGTTTCTTACTTGTTGTTTGTACTTCATACGCTGTACAAGAGTGTCAATTTAATGTTTAAATGCAAGTCAATTTGGCAAATAGCTTTTCGTAATAATAGTAGTTTGATGTAAGTCGATCTACAAGTTATTAAGCTGCTGAAGACGCTGATTTTTAGCCACCCAGCACAGCGTCAGCTACTGTAATCTCTTGATGTTATGTACGTAATGCTGTTACAAGTATAAATTGTACTGCACTTTTAAGCCACGTATGTGGCTTTAGAAGCGACCTGAAAATCACGCTTGGGGTATCCCGATTCAGCCTATAGACTCTAATGAAGGATTTGATCCTTTAGCTAAGCACGTCAATAAAATCGACTTGTATTTGGATGGATATGGCTTATGCGCAAGGAAATCCTTTGCAGTTACGTGAGCCCGACTTGTGAGGTTGTAAAATGAACTGCAGGTAAACTTTGCTCTGTGTAAAGCAGCTTTTAATCGCCAGTATGAGACAAGCATTTAAAGTGGATTTAAAACAATAGCATACACTAGTTTCTGTGTCAAGTTTATTTTATCAATTGATTACGAATAAAGAATGAGTGCTATTTAGTGCGGAGCCGTTTTATCTGGAACAAATTCATGTTCAACAATGTATAACATCATACAACCGTTCACTGTACCTCAACTCTGGTCGTTGTGTTAAGGCTTGGGCATGGAGGCAAATAGCTGTGATGCGATCGGAAGTTTATCAGAACGCTTAACTGAGTGAATGGTGTGATGGCTTGTTGAATGAATTCAGTTGATTGAATCCAAAGAATGATGAGAGGAGGTTTGAAGATGATGTTATTTATGATTTATTATGACTTAAGACTTGAATTACAATGGCAGGAGTGATGGCTATGAGTTTTGATTTCTCTCATGGCAAACTGTACATGGAATTCATCGTGGTGAAGGATCGTAAACTTTTCCAAGGAGCACAATATTGAAAGCATTGTACACACATGCAGAAATACTTGTAGATTTTTGGAAATTCTTGTGGAAGTTTCCTCAAACTTGTTTATATTATTCTCAACTTTAAAGGCAGGGGAACGATTAAGAGTAGCATAATGATGAAGGAAGTTAATTGATGGATCAAGCTGAACATTCCTCTTCTTCCAATCCGTGCTTAAAAAACATCATGATGGGGCGATTTTCTCCATCAACATCGCGGTACTCGCACAGGGCAACCATACCGTCGATATCCATAGACTCACCTTAACGTAAAAAAACTTGGTTAGTTACATACGAAAATACATAAACAGAAAGTAAAATCTTACCGGTGAAAAACTGGAGGTCCCTGAACCGGCGCATGAGGTCGTTCATGACTTTGTTCATGTTGGTCTTAAATAACTCTACTTGATCAGGGCTTGTCTCCTCGAGCTTGCTGACCAACTTCTTCGTGTAGTCCTCCAAGTAGGTGGTGTAAGCCCTGAAAAGCAAAGTAATATTAGAAGCCGCATCACTGTAATTACAAGATGGACATCCCATCCAACCACGTTCATGGTAATACTATAGCCTTAGAAGCCACAGCTTGCTTGCAGCAAGTCTGTTCGTTACCGAACTTCGAAACTTTGCTATGAAAACAAACTCTAATCAACGCCGTTATCTGATCTGACATCTTGTTCTAAAATTAAGGCTTACGTCTTGTCTCCAAAAGCGAAACATTCCACAAGTCTGTGTTTGAGGACAATATCAACACCCGACACGATGGCCTCATCAGTGCCCTCATCGGCTTCTTCTGCCGATGGATTGACTCCATCCAGGTGGACATCTTCTTCTTTACGCGTGACAAGCTGTAAAATCAAAGTCCACTCATCAATTCGATTATCAAGTAACTTCTATACCAACTCCTCAGCACCCCTATGCCTTTCATTTTTTACAAACTTGAAAGACATGCTAGTAGCCTTACAGCATATAACCTCATACAGTTTATTTCTGGACATATTGAGCCCACACCAAGTACTCCGCAAGACCACCCACACTTGCTCAAATTCCATGATTCCTTCCATTAAACACACGTAAGTACATACTCACCTTGCCTGTCACCTCATAAATGATCTCATCTACAAGCTTCATCTCGTATGTGTCGGAGAACATTTCATCCCCTGAAAATGAATAAAAAAAATCACATTATATTAATTGATATTACTATATTTTTTAAATAAAAACTACAGATCCCACTCATGATCCATTCATTGACTCTGCATGCCATACGGACATTCCACCTTAAACCCCCTCCACTTCCATTGAACTCAAGTGCCATGAGTCACGCTCGGAGTTTTCAGGGAAATAATGAGTAGAAATACTCTAGAAAACTTGAGTAAATTTATATCAAAATGTTTGCAAGAATTCGGGGAATACTTACCGGTGAAGATGTCCTTGTAAACCTTCATTTTGTTGGTGGAAAATTAATACAAACAGAGACCCAGAAAAATTAGGATGTTGTCCTTTCAGGTACTGACGACGGAAAGACAGATTGTTATGCAGAGCCTAGCCTCAAAATCTCGGCGTGCAATGGCAGAGCCCTTGCCTTGTTGTTTGCTTATCTTTTAGCAGTCAACCACCACACAGCTCTAACATAGTGGACTTTCCATTAGTTTCGCCTCTTAAAGCTATGACTCACTGAGTTCTTTAATTTTAGACTGCTAAATATAACTTTGAATGAAACCTCTACAGTTTGTGGCATCACTACATATGTGTTGCCGACCTTTGTCCACTCTATGTACTTTCTATAATTAACTTAGTATGCTAATCTTAGTATGCTAAGTCCTTCTGTAATGCCGCAGAGGCTAATAATATGATTGTCACGAGGGAGTTGGTGGATAGAGCCCGTGAAGGGAACACTACATTAAATTAGATCTTATTTAACTTACACTATTTCCTCTACCACGGCTTTATTACCTACTAATTATCCATCAACCATTCTGGCACGACCGTCACCCTATTGCTAGGCTCACTGAGATTCTCACCTTAATTAGTACATCATCATGCACACATTCATCTGTTCCATCTACATCGGGCCTTGCACCGTCCTACTGAACTGCCAAGTGAGTCAAAACCCAACCCAGGGGTCGTCACAAGTTTCACATTCATACTTGAGCAGTGCTCTTCGCTTAGTGAACCATTTAAGTAAAAGATTAAATTCCAAAGGATGAGGAACTAATATGAATTAATTAGGAAAATGTCTATTACTTATGTCCCATTATACCATTAATGTCATAACGAGTGACACGCCATTTAGAATTGAAACGAGGTCTTAGTTTATTTTATAAATTCTCTAACTCGTGGCGTGCAGGCAATAATTCTAGCTGATTTCGAGGAAATGACGTTGTCCCTAGCGAGAAAGTAAACGATGAACTTCCGCATCATTACTATTAAAATAATTGTTTCAGTACGTGACTGATGTTACAAATGGACATTCAAATGGTTTGACACTACAGCGACAAGCCCAATAATAGCTTGTGAAAGTTGTATCTGTTGACTGCATTGTAGTTTGACTTAACTCGCAGGGCACTTTTGATAACTTGTGCTATTCTTGAAACGGGTTTCACCTACAAGAAATGTTTTTTACCAGCATTTTCGGCAGGATACTGTTCTTGGTTGCTTGTTGAAGCTTTATTCCTACAGGCTATTCCAGCATTGAAATATGGAGATCTGCGGGCATGGCTCGCACTGCTTGCGAGCAGTCGGAAGAGTTTAATAAAACAGGAGTGATTCCAAAACCTATCAAAGATGAAGGAACAACCAAGCTCTGTGGCTGGTTCAGCAAGGGGATTGAAGGTGATGCTTGTGCTGATATCAGGGACCATTGGTTGAGCTGCAGACATGAAATTAGTGAGTTCATCTTTCAACCGTAAAAAAATCAGTTAGAAATACACCAGTTTCCATTTGATATCCTTAAAGATGGTACCAGTACCAGCCGCATTGTTGGTGGTGCTGAGGCACGCAAGTACAAATTTCCATCCTTCTTTAGCCTCAGAGTTGGAGAACAAGACAATTTCAACTGCGGAGGTACAGTTTTAAACGAGGAGTGGGCATTGACGGCTGCGCATTGCGTAATAGACCGTGATAAGGTTGCCGTTTATGCTGGTGACCAGCGATTGGGAGAAACCGAGACCACCGAACAAAGAGTGGTCGCAGAAAAGATTTTTGTTCACCCAAGCTTCCGAAAGTAAGTAGCTTTCCTCATCGAACAGTTTAATAGTCCTTCGTATATTGCACTCAAGATGCTACAAAATTGTAACCAATCCTTCTCTTGAGCCATGCAATATTATTTTATCCAGCGCGAGCAACCGTAAGAATCACTACTACGACATTGCGCTTCTCAAACTTGCACCAAAGTTGAACTACACGCAAGCTGTTCAACCTGTTCAACTTCCAAAGGAAGACTTAACCGATAAGAACGGTGAGCACTGCATGTTTTTCCATGTGGGCCAAATATTTTAGTCTGTAATTATTGAAATTCTTTTATCAGCAATCGGAGTAAACATTGGTCAGGGTCAAGATGAAAATTCACAACTTTACACCCTGAAGGAAGTAGAACTGGAGGTTCTTACTGTGGACGAATGTATCCAACTTTATAAAGAAATCGGAAAGGAGATAAACTTTACCGATTTGTTAGTGTGTGCTCGTTACCCTGGACGCCAAAATAGGAATGTATGTAATGGAGACTCTGGATCTCCATTGTTTGTTTGCGAGAACAATAAGTTGGTGCAATTTGCTATCACAACATTTGCTGCTTTCTTTGAAACATGCAACAGTACTTATCCAGCTGGTTACACGAGTGTCTCCAAATTTGTGCCCTGGATCAAAGAAACAATGTCAAACAATTCAATTTCATTAGAATCAACTGCGTAGTGTTGCAACACTTTAACGAAATGATAACTGCATTCAATTGAATTTCTAGATTGAAATAAACATATATTCGGAATACCGTAATAAATCAGCCGATTAGACACGGTGAAGGGAATGGAACGACTCTATGTCAAATAAGCACACAGAATGGGAGACTTCCATAATGCTCTACTTCGCCCCTCATTCCACACACACAGACATTGTTCTGATTAATTTCTCTCATCCCAACCATCATCAATTGTGACAATAAAACTAATGCAATATTAATTTTTAAAATGTCAATTATTGGCAGTCTAAGTGAATAAGCTGCAAGTGCTTGTTTGTGAAAGACTAGACGATTCCAATCCAGAAACTCTTAAAGCCGATGTTCTGGTGCGCTGAATATCTATTATTAATGTCCATTCATGGGCGAAAACTTTAGTTTCTCAAGAAATAGTTTTACATGATTGAAAGACTTACCACGACTGACAGAGATTCGGGCTGGCAAATGCAGATTCGGTTCCATTGATAAAAATGGTAACCTTCCCAAAAGGCAACTTTGGTAATTTTCCACACGGCCAGAAATCTAAGGAATCATGATCTGTGGAAGCCTTGTTTCTTTAGGCATCTTGGAAAATCTCTGGTAATCTTAATATGGCGGGCAATACTTAAAAAACACTTATTTTACACAATTTTCAGTAATTTTAAAATCCCTCAAGATTTGCGCCATTCGCATGCCTGCTAGCAAATGTCCACTTTCGAAGCATTTCTAAAGTTCTCAAAACCCAAAAACAAATTAGGACTAAACTGTTTGCAAGTTTTTTAATCACACAGAGATGGCGCCATGATTTGCGAGCTGTGCAAAATTCCAGGCAAATTTTTCATCATTGAATGAGACCAATAAAACTAAAATAAATAGGACATTCAGACTTCCATTTTAAATAATTAAGTTAACATTAGGCATTCTTAAACTTTCTTGAAATTTTTTCGTTGATCATATTCTGGAAGATAAAACTTTGTAACCATGAGACCAGTGATGGGAATGCAAACCTAACTAAATGGCAAGTTTAGAAATTTTCTTGGAATTTAAGATTCCCAAGATTTCCTGCCGTTTGGAAAATTTCCGGGAAATTCCCAGAAAATTTCTTAAGTTACCATTCGGTAAAGTTCGCATTCCCATCACTGGTCTCATGGTTACGAAATTTTATCTTCCAGAATATGATCAACGAAAAAATTTAATTTGATCAGCATCAGGCACGGCGATGCTTATTAAGCTTGCTAGGCATTCAGCGAATTTAGCATTACAAGGCATGACAACGATAACAATCCAGCGTGGGAGTAATGTATGGCTCCATCACGGTAAGAAAGCATTCTTGCTCTCAAAAAAACCTTCTGTCCATTCAAGTTTCATATTCTCGACCCTCGAGGTAACTTAATCTTGCTGGTTGAGCGCCGTCAGAGCTATGATTTTAAGTGGCGGGGAGCAGGCATAACTGGAAATGTAAGTCCAAGTTAGATTGCAGTATCAAAATAAAATCGTTGTTTAAACGTTAAATCCAAACGTTAAAACTATTCTAATTAGAATATTGACGTTGTTCTAATGCCCTATGGAGAACTTCTGGGCCGAGTTCTGCAAGACTTTGGAAGCTGTTGTTGTGGAAATGGAAGTACTTTCAAGGTTCTTGACTCTAGAGGAAGTGTGGCGTTGAACATCAATGGATTGTTGCTAAGGAGTCCAGATACTTATTTCCAAGCCCGACTTTCAGTCAAGGCTGTTCATATTTTAATGACAGCCATATGTAGCATGGCATAGGTTTGATGCCGGTTTGTACCTCAACTTTGGTCGTTGTTTTAAGGTGTGAGCATGGAGGCAAACAGCTGTGATGCAATCGGAAGTTTAATCATAACGATTAACTGAGTGAGTGAATGGTTATCAATGCTTGTTGGATGAATTCAGTTGATTGAATCAAAAGAAAGACGGGGAAGTCGGGCGTGAAAGATTTTATGCTTTAGCTGGATGTTGTATGTAAGGGTAGGGCGTTGTTTGTGTACCGAAATTAACCCTGTAATGCTACTTGGAGCATAGCCGTCATCGAAGTTTCGGGGTAATTTCAGAGCAGGTAGATGGCATGTTCATGTTACATTTCGGTTGTTCCCGGCCCGGCCTGGTCATCCTACACGGGTTCACACAACACAGGTGTCTTGTGAATGAGCGAGTAATTAGTGCTACATTGTGACAGGAGAAGGTGGAGTTTATAAAATTTATTATTTATTGCCCCCAGTTTTTAATTGTTAGTGGAAATGTGGATAAGTACATACGCACCTTGCCTGTCACCTCATACATTACCTCATCTACGAGCGTCATCTCGTGCGTGTCGGAGAACATTTCATCCCCTTAAAACGAATAAAAAAAAGTTTACATTATATTATTAGATATTATTGTATTTTTAAAATAAAAACTACAGATCCCACTCATGATCCATTCATTGCCTCAGTATGTCATACGGACGTTCCACCTTAAACCCCCTCCACGTCCATTCAACTCAAGTGCCATGAATCACGCTCGGAGTTTCCAGGGAAATAATGAATAGAAATGCCCTACAAAACTTGAGTAAAATTTAAAACAGATGGCTTTAGCCGCCGTGACTCTCAGTAACTTCCAACTGGCAGAACTGCAAGTAGGATTCTGCAGCTACAGGTACCGTAAGCAACAATCGTGTGTAGGGTTATCCACACTCGGCACAAGTAAGTGGGATTCTCCATAATGGGTTCCCGTATGCAATCCCACAATCATACGTGGGATTATCCACACTCGGCACAAGTAATTGGGATTCTCCATGCTGAGTTCCCGTATGCAATACCACAAACTTATGTGGAATTACCACACTCACCACAAATAAGTGGGATTCTCCATGGTGAGTTCCCGTATGCAATCCCACAAATATATGTGGGATTCTACCCACTTACTAAAGAACACCCGGCTGATTTCACCTTATTATAGACACTCATTGCTAGTATGAAGAATAAGTCAGTCAGCTCTTGTAAATATTTGGTAAAGCCAAGCCATTGATCCTGTCCTCTGACATTGTAGATCTCAAGTACGTCTTGTCTTGAGCAAACGCAGAACGGAAAACGTGCGTTCAACTGAAGCCGTTGTAGCTGGCATCGTAGCAAATAACTGCAAGAGGACCCTGATGTTTGGATACACACAGGAATCTCAGTAGATAAGTGCTTCCACGGCCCCAGCTGGCTTTACCTGTACAAAATTCACATTGCTTTATGATTGCAAGAAAAGCTATTCAAATGTCAACATGTCAGTTTCATGCAGTTTAGTGACTTACCGATTCATGCCAAATAGCCAAGTCGATTCTATTTCACCAAGCGAGACACATGGCAGGTCAGCTTCATAAAAACGGGCTGCGTTTAGTTTCTAATAATAAACAACATTAAAAGATCTGCCGATGAAATTTTGAAATTACTAATGAAATGCATCCACCTGACCACCTGCTCCATTAGTAGCAAAGAACACGCAGTAAGCCCCCTGAACATGTAGGGCTGTATACAAGACAAGCATTAGCAAAAAGCCAAAAATGCATGAACCTTCGTGTCTGTCCTCCAACCGTGGTAATTGGAAATCTGAAATTTGGGCATGGGGTCGAAGGATTTTCAAGTATGACAGCAATTTCACCTTGGTCTAAACTTTTCGCGAATTTTCTATCAATAACATTCGTATGCTGCTAAGTTGCACTTGAGCTTGCTACCTGTTATTAAATTTTTTTTTCCAACGTACAGCGTTCTTTATTTGCATAACATATACCGGATTACAGTTACAATGATATTTTGAAAGATTATTTTGAGATCACAGGTGACTATCCATTCAGCATTTGAGGAAACGTGCTACCGCAGCTTGTGCGTCCACACT
>JAQIWI010003296.1:0-10430 GCA_034698825.1 Deuterosminthurus bicinctus
GAGAGAGAGAGAGAGAGAGAGAGAAGCTAGAATTATAATAGCGGGGAAAAAATGTTCTACTTAGACTCATTCTGCTCCGTAGAAAAATAAGTTTAGTGCAGGCGCATAAAAATTTCCAGAGATTAATGACGCCCCTCTTGTTCCTCCATGGCTTGACTCAACATTGCAATGCTGTAAAGTCGAATTTGTGTTACTTCCAGCGAGGGATAGATAGAACGAGAGAGTAATTGGGAATGGCACGGGGAGAGGCAGTTGTTTGAAAATAAAGTGAATTTGCAGTAGAATTTGAAATGGAAGATTGTGTAAACAATGTTATGTTGCGACGCCGACGGCCTTACTAATGCGAGTCAGGCACAGACTGTCAACATTTG
Organism: Deuterosminthurus bicinctus; assembly: GCA_034698825.1. Classification (NCBI taxonomy): domain Eukaryota; kingdom Metazoa; phylum Arthropoda; class Collembola; order Symphypleona; family Bourletiellidae; genus Deuterosminthurus; species Deuterosminthurus bicinctus. The sequence goes on from JAQIWI010003296.1 coordinate 372, forward strand.
GAGCAACAAGAGTGTGCGGTTGAATCTGTGTAGAAATTCAATGACTTTGTCTCTCTGTTGATGACCGTGAAATTGTTTTTTTCTTTTCAAAATAAATGTTATCAACTGCTGCCATTGAATTTGATTTATCCGACAGAGAGAAGCTGGAGCGGAGGGATAAATCTTCAATCCTTTCTCCCTGACTTCTCATGTCATTCTCCATTAATCTTATTTTATACGCCATTTCTCTTCAATCCTTCTTCCATATCCTGCATGTCCTTTCACGTACACACGGACACACATACACTTTAAGACAGGAAGAAGCTCACAAGTGTCAAGCAATAACTCAGTCAGTTGGTCTCTGAACTGTATGAACATGTTGCTGGGGTCAATACTAACAACGCGGAGTGAGCCACAGTACATTTTGCTTCTCTTTTGTAGGCCTAATTCCTTGTGACAATAAAATACTGACAAATTGTAAGAGGCGGAATGAGAAGTTCAAGTCATTATTGTCATATCCTTTGTTCAATGTGGAAGTGACGGCACTTACGTTCCACAGTCACATGAAAGCCCTCCACGCCCGCTCATTTGTAGTCGCAATGGGAGGAATTGATTGGATTTTTCTTGCCTCTCCCTCCGTCGTCATCAATATGACGGTTTGGCCTGTTTGTTTTCCAGGGATTACTTATTAAAGCTCCTGTTTGTCTCCTTTTTTGAAGTTGTTGTTGCTGTTATTGGAGGAGAAATATGTGTTGGTGCCCGTACTTGTGTGTATGTCTGTGCAAATGATGATGGTGTCCTCCATTTGGAACACAATGGAAGGCTGTTATGTGTTTTGGAATTGGTATTCTACTGATGCTCTGATGATAACAAGAGGGCACGAAGCTCGTTTTCAAGAGTCTTTGTGCAAAGAGGACGTCTATATGAAGAGGAAGATTAATTTGCCTTCGTTTTTAAAAGGCACAGGGCGTTCGTCCATGAGAGCATCATGAGAAGTAAAAAAAAGCCGAAAGAACAAGCACCGATCCCTCGCACTCCATTTACATACAAACCAACAACACGGCTTTTGTCATGTGAAAACTGAAGTTAGTTTGCCAGAGGGAGATGAGAGCGGCGGCGGTATGTATGAAACTGTGCAGCCGACAAGTTGTTGTATAGTGTTGCACCTGAATGACTCCCTTTATACGCTACACATTCCGTTCTCTTCCTGTTCCTTCTACGCCAAATTACGAAGAGAAAGTTAGTGAGCTTTCGAGTGCACACTCCGGCCCAAGGTAGGAGGAACAACAATAGAAGGAAAACTTCTATGTTCTTGTCGTCGCCGTGGAGAAAATATGTTGACTTATGTTTGCTCAAGTAATCAATATGAATTATTCTGAGAGCGCTAAAAGGAACGCAGAGTACGGAGCTTTTGTCCTCCAGACAAGCATCATGCGTCTCTGAGTTAAGCAGAAGCAATTTGTATTATTCATGTATCCACAGCAAAGCCGTCACTATCATTTGAATTTTCTCCTGTCACTCATGCTTTAAAACTACAGACAGCTGAACGCACACGAGTATAGTATACAAAAATGAACCAACGAGGTCTCATATTTTTGATCCCTCGTCAGTCCAAGCCATGTTTCGCTTTTTTATAGATCTTAAAACAGGCTAAGCATCGATGTCATCAGTTTTATTTTTGACACTTGTCATGTCACTGACACATTCCATTTTCTGCTCCGTATTGTTCATGTAAAAAACCGGAATTATTGACTCAGCATGTTGTGGAGATGGAATTGAGGGCATAAGCCTCATTAAGTGATAGCCTGAGCTTAGACGTGAACACATCGTAATGAAAACAACCGTGGTGTCTTCGCCGCCCACTAAAACCCTTGGAGACTTCGGCTTTGGGAAATGTCGGTCAGAGTACATTACACACACGGTGCGACCATAAAGATTGAAATGATTGCAAAGAGAGAGAAAGAGAAAAAAACAACATTTTTTGCTCATAATAGCTTCTTTACTCTCAAGTCCCAACCCTGTGCTGCTACGACCACACTACAGAATACAAGTATTGGAAGGCAATCCACAAGAGACTCTGGGCCGGAGTTGCACTCCTATTTGGTTATATTTTGTGCAAAAGCTCCGTATCTATTGATAACACTGTCATATATTTTCCCACTAATGCCTCTTCACGTCTCATCCCTTTATTTCCTCTTGTTTACGCGTACAGCATCCAGTCGACACGGTCGAGTGGTAAAGGAGGCGATAAGGAAAACCATAGACGCAAGTCGTTACATAGTATACAGATCGCCTCACCCTTTTCCTCTTCCGCCACAACCTCTCCTCCTTCTGTATGAAGCCACTATCGTAAGGGTGCCTCATAATGAGCTGCACAACGTAGACCTTCAGTAACTCGGACAATAGTGCAACTGGTCATTGGGTACTGGGTACACAACATACAAAAGTAAAATTTGTGTAAATAATGCCCATTTAAATCGACCATAAACGTTTTGGAATATTCGCAAATGTATACAAATATGTGGGATTTAATTAATGGGGATTTTTATGCATTGTAACTTCTATTCGATAGTCATGAGCTCTAGCACCTTATGGTGCTGGTTCTAGATCTACATCTACATTCTACATCACTCAATCGGAAAAGATCTTGAGAATATTTCTTTAGGATTACTCGATGACGTCATGGGACATCCAAAAATCGGACGGGTAATCGATTCGCGTTTGCAGATATATGTGCAAATCTTCATTAAAACCCATGCAAAATTTCAAAAAAATGTTGGGCTGTCAACATCTAAGCAGTTCGAGTCAATTTTAGTGTGTATTCCATGGGTAAGATAATCATAGTATCGAAACTTCTGGAGTCATGGAAGAGTTCTAGATTAGCTTCGGATCTGCCGAAATTATTCACGTTTAAATTTGTATACCTCCTTATGAGACACCCTGCATATTGTAGTTCTTCACAAACATGAAGAGAAGATCCTCTCCATAAGCCTCTTTTGTGTCACTGATGCGCTCTTCATGCATTGAATAAATACAATAAGAGCTCTCTCTTGGCATGGTGACTGGAGAAAATAAGTATGAAAGTATTCAGCATGACGCTCGGTCAGAGTACGTGAAAATGCTCGGATCAGTTTGATTTTCTACATTTCCTTCAAGATAAAGTCATTCGTATCAAATAAATGGACTCAATGTGGAATGTGTAAGTTGGCAAATCCATCTACTCAAGGAGAAACTGCGCATTTAAAAATAGTAGTAAAGGGCAAAGCCATGGCTCATTTATGGAAATCAAATCCGCGTTATCGTCAACTTCCTCTGTCATAAATTATCCTCAGCTGAGAACAAGGGCGGGGTAGAGATGAAAAGGTAGGCTCACTTCTGGCTCGCAAATGTAATTAAGCCCAACTTGCTGGTCGTATAAATAACAATTTTGATGCCATTAACTTTCTCCGTAAACAAATCTATGGTGTGATTAAGGGAATGACTCAGTGGACGGCATTTTTTGTGGACTCCACTGCCGCCACCGAATCAGAGCTAAAAACGCATTCGCTTTTGAGAAATGAGTGTCCGTGAGAGAGACCATTAGAGGTTAAATGATGTTTTAATTAATGAAAGAAGAAAATGGTGGATTCCTATGATTACTACAATGCTCTTAATGACTCCTCGCTAATGTAGCGAGATGAACGTAGAGATAATGACTGTGCTGCTGGATTTCATGGATGATTTTATTTTGTTCTGTTCCAGTTCATCCCGAGGTAGTGATCGTGCCTATCGTGTCCAGCATTCTGGTGTTTCCCTTCGTCGCTCTCCTCGTCATTTGCTGTCTGAGACATCGAGCAGCTCGTGCACGCCAGAAAGCACGGCTGGCGAAACGGTGAGGGAAAAGTTTGGTCGAAGTATAAATAAAGTACCTGGTTAGTGCAGGAGCTTGAATACCAGTTGGTGGGACATGAATTATTCCCTATAGATCAATCCCGGTCGTTTCATTAGCACTTTTATGTGGTACAAACGGTTCATTTTCAACTTATATTCTCATGTGTGATAGACAGTTCAGACGAACAGAAATGAGTTCCGAGGACGGCCTATAATATTATGTGAAGCAAGTTCGTGGAATGCCCAGGGAGAAAATAAAAAAAGCTATTGTTATAGTGTGATGTGAAGTTATGATTTTGTCTCCTTCCCTCATTTTTCCCATATGCTCCCATCCCAATTTCCCGAATGTACTCCACATGACCCAACGTAATTACATGTGGAAAAATAGATCGTAATTCTATGTCAACTCCTCCCAATGATACTTTGGCCGTGAACTCGGGCACGTGTGATGCATTTTAATGCTGCATTCAAGCCCATGATAACCTTCAGTACAACTTTTATCCTGCTCCTTCCCAATTTCGTAGATCTCAGTTCATAATATTGTCTTCAATTGCCAAAGCTTTGAAGTAGGAGCATTCTAACTTTCCTTATGGGCTACTCAAGTAAAATTGTTCTCAGGTGACTTTGTCATGTTATTTTCGAGTGGATACGTTCAAAGGAGTCAGTAGTGTTTTGAACTCGACTGTTCATGCAGAAGAGTTTAGGAAAGGTAAAAGTCGCGGCGTATTCGTTAAACGATGTTTGTTGCTGTCACTCTCGGAAATAAGCATATAAACGTGTACCAGTTATACGGGCATCAGACCATAAGGCTATCAGACAGCTTGGATGAGCAAAAAGTTGAAGATAGAAGAGCAATGGATGCTGTACCCAATGGATGACACTGAAGATGCTGAATAATAAGTAGACGCTCGCATTTTGTCCTTTCAGTTGAGAAAATTGGCTTAGTTTCAACATTGCGGGATATTGCAACTTGCAGTGTAATCCTCGGTTTTAATTCAAAGCGGACTCCTTTTCTCACTTTTTCTCTCACACGGAGACACAAAACCCTTTCCCACGTTGCTATTCCCACCATCAAAATGGCCAGAAATTCCCCAACACAACGACCAGGCAGGCCTTAGACTGTAATTCTTTGTGACTATGTGCGGAAAAAGTTTCCAATCCCTACCTCTAGTAGGGACACAGACCGAACCTAGATGAAACAATCCCTGAGTCGGATCATTCATGTAAAATATATGCCATTCCCGTACACACCATACATCTTTACACGCTCTAGCCTTTTCGTATTCAGAATTTTCAAAACTTGTGATATGGTTGCTTTATTAATCATTTCATAGGGACATGCCCTTTTCCGAGCAGAGCTGTGCCTCCATAGCTCGCCTCAGCCCACCACAAAGTAGTCAAGGTGAGTCTCATAATATAATTTCCAAATTTTTCCTACATGAATATACATAATTTCTATTGACCAGCCGCAAGCATACTGTATCTACTGCATGTCTATGCTTTATTCAATACTACGGATGCGTCGAACTTATTATAGGATTCTGACCGTGTACTAACATTTAACAGGATTCTTTGAAGGAGCCAATCGGCGCTACCCGACAATTACAATCGAAGCAGACGTGACGACGACGATCGAATTAGTCACGCCGGACAGCTAGCAGTAGGCTAGGCCCATAAGTTTTACTACGAGACCTGCTTTCTAAACTACGAGCCCTACCATCAGTTTGCTGAAGGAGGAAGAGGTGATTTAATATCTCGACAAATTTTTATAGCTCTTTTCTCTCTCACATTGCGGATATTCACGGAATGGGCAGGATCGAAGATTAACAGCCCATGAAAAGTAGCAGTGGTAACATCAGATCCGGGCGTCAGCTCCAACTACTATTCGTCTACAGATCCAATTAAGACATCGTATGCGGGCCGGAGAGTGGGGAATATTATAGCCTGAGACATGACTTCCCTGCAGTTAAGAACATGTAGAAGGAGCTAATGAATTTAACTAGACACGATAATAGGAGACAAGAAGGAATGAACCAAGCTATTCTCTTCTGCTGGGCGGCCTTCAAACGACTCGCAATATTCAGCCACTTTCTCCAGCGCCGCCAGCAATTTGCTCCTCTTTGATTTCCTCTTTTCATCCGTCTGTATGGTTCATCCTCACGTACATTAAAAGTACAATGTGTGGTGTGTGCATGGGTCTGTATGTGTTTAGTATGTACATTATTATCTTTCATAGTAAAATATTTGGTTGTTTGCCTTGCCTCCTCCGTAGTGGTTATTTCGTCTTTCTTAAGACAAAATAGCTGAGAAAATTGAGTACAAAAGATAATTAGAATGTGTATGAGACCGAAGTAGGGGAAAGTGTGCTGTTTTTACTGGAAATTATGTGCGAGTTTAGCTGTGGAAATCGTGAGGCAGGGAAAGTTAATGAGAGGCAAGGTTGAAGGTAATAATAATTGTTATTATGAACAACCAACTTTTCCGTCTGTCTCCTTTTCACGGTCTACTGGATTTTGATTATGGACACATCTCTTCTTACGTAACCGCTCAGTCAAGCTAACAGCGGAAAAGGATTCTCGATGGATGAAGAACAATGATCATTCGTCTGAACGAGCATCGTCTGCCTACGATGATTATTGTAAGAATTAATTTGTCTGCTCTGTGAAGTGGTGCTATGCAAATAAAATCAAATACATTTTTCAAGTCAATATTCTAAGTATTTCTTTTGCATTATTTACAAAGGTTTTGTAGGACTCGTATTTGGACAGGACGAATTTGCCGGTTTCAATTTTTATTCCCTATGAAAACTAGTGTGAAATTTTTCAAAGTTTACCCAGATAAGTTACAAATTTTCAAAGCTTAGTTGGCTTCTTATGGATATTAAAGATAAAGATGAAATAATCGATCTGTTGATGACGAATTGAAACAGAAAGCATGTCGCGGAGCCTAATACATTATAATACTAAATAGATTATTCATAGTGCCCACAATCCTATCTACTTCCTGCCGAACAATTACTATTGCGCTACAATGCACGCTCTAGTTATTATAAATGACACAGCAATGGCCTTCATTTCTCGATGCAGCAACCTTATTTCAATAACTTAATTGGTCTGTATTACAGTTAAAAGATCACTATCAGTTGATTACTTGATCGCTGTATAGCTACAATGGTGCCACGGTTCAAAGGATCACAGTGTCTTCTAATGAATATGGACATATCTGTCTCAGTGCACAAGCAATACAGAGCACCAGGGTCAAAGTTGCCCTCTATATGAGTGTTATGCGTTCAGACCACAATATTTGTAATATGTCAATTCTGAATTACTGCAGGTAAACCGAGCGATAAATTACCAACGTACGTCCTATTTACTAGTACCCACGAAATCCTTCTCCGTCACTTTTAGAAACTGTATAGTTGAATGTGAAAAGCAACCGTGGAGTCAGTATTTTGTCAAAATTAATGTTAGAGCTAGATAAAATAAAGCATCTCATATGGGTAGATTTTACAAGCAATTTTTGCCCTCATTGTCTGCAATTTGAAAAGCTAGCCTACAATTTTTAAGGTGCATTGACCTGATGTCGACTTAGCCAACATAAAAAATTCTACAATTTAGACAATCACAAGATTTCCTGCGCTATGAAATGTATACTGAGAATAATTGAATGAAGACCAAGGAAAGTAAATAGATGTGAAGACACTCATGAGACCAACTCAGACATCGTTTTCCGTCCTTCAACCACAAACTTCCAGCTAAATATCCCCCACAGTTTGACTCTTCTTCGATCAAGTGGAGAGCAACAGGACCGAAGGGAGAGAGAGAAGGGCGAGTAATAGAAAATAAATGGCAGCACTGAGAGCTGAGAAAACATTGTGAAAGCACGAAGGAGGGTTAAGAATGAAATTCAACTTGTGTTTTCATTGGTCTCTTGCCCAATTATCACTTGGCTGTCATCTGTACCATTCTCAGGATCCATGGGTTGTGTGTGTGTAGAAGAGTTGGTGGTGAAAGTTAAGTGGCTGTATGGTGTCGGTGGTGAAAGGAGCGGATCTTGTGTCTATGTCGTTTATTTATCAGCTGATTCCTCTCATGTTGCTCAAGCAGAAGACCACCAGGGGGTCGGAAACTTCTTTTTATCATCAACGCTGATTCACAAAGAACCCTCTTGGTACAATCAATAAGTTAGACTACAGCATAGATGTTTAGACTGGGGAATTATGAGCAAGTAAGCATGTTTTTGGCACACTGCGCTGAAGACAATGAGGTAACATTTGTATGGAGCGATCGACATCAGCACATGGCGAATACTTACGTGCCTCTCATGAACACAATGCTCCTACATTCAATCATTCAAGCTTGTGACAAAGCGTGAAAATATCTGTACATGTTTCCACTCAACTTCCACATCGTTGCCTTCACACAAGGGAATTTCATTGATGTGTCACTGGGTGGAAGGGGACGAACATGATGAGCTCGTTTCATCAATCCCAGCCACTTTGTGCATCCTCTTTCCCTCCAGCAAGTTGGGAGATTAATGAAGAAGACAGTTTTTAATTTCCACCGTGACATCACCAATACGTTTCTCGTCCTCACATCATTAAGGGCCGTTAAGCCCAAAACGGTTTACAGCTTCACATAAATTAAAGCTCCCAATGTTTACTTTTTGAGAGGAGGAGGAAAGATTTATGGTAGCTGTATTACTTACGCATATAAACTTACGTAGAAGTTAAGCATTATTGTGGATTCTCTGGATTTTTTCCATCCAAAAAATAATGAAAAGAGAAGTGAGTTTCCACGCTCCAGTAGTACCAGCACTTGCTCGTATATGAAAAAAGGACCAGAAATTCCAGCATCCTCCCGCATGAATTCATTCTGGTCTAAAGTTACTATGGCCATTATTCAGCCTTGTCCTCCTTAGGACTGAATAATTTATCAGAGTCTCACGACCAGATTAACTTGGCACTACATTATTAATTAAATCCTCCTCCTGTTCAAGTTTTCTAGCAATCGAACTTGAGCTAATAACTCTTGCAAGTAATACGAGATGACGAGCGTATTCGAACATGATACCTGGCATTTGGGAAAGCCTATCAGTTTTCCAAAGGAAATGGAAGGACGTAGAAGAATGTAAGTTGAATTTCAAGGCATCTCTCTTCGTTGTCTTATGAATGCATCCTGCCATAATAATTGCTACAGTAAGGGAGCTTCCTGTATATGAGCACAATGAATATTTTACACGTCTTGTCAAATTTTCCTTTCAGCGCTCTCATGATTTATACAAAGAGCAACCCTCTGGTGACAACCCGCTGCCTATTATCCCTCCTTATTCGTCCTCCACTTCGTTTATGTTTTCAACACATTAATTATTTTTCATCCCTATTTTCCTGACTATCATCATCGCCATCATCATTCTATCTTCTGCGAAACAATCAATGTAGCAATGTGTGCCATATTATACTAGCCACTTGGAGCTACCATGGGATGCATGGCATACCTTGCATTATTTCACTCTGATGAGAACATATCAATTCCGAATATGCAGGTCACAGGAGGATATGGCAGAGAAGTTTCTTTTCAAGTTGGAACAACATTCCACTTTTCAACCTCGCTCCCTCTTTAGCTATCTGACGGCTCCCCGCTGAAGTTCCAGTGAAGAAATATTTAACAAGTTTCCCGTGCGCACAACAACAGCTAACCGACAGGACCAGCCAAAAAGCGGAAGCTCTCCATTTTCCATAAACTCTTGTACCTCTGTCTCTCTCACTCACTCACTATCTGTTGTCTTCCGTGGCAAATGTGAGTCCAGATAGGATTTGAGCGTCATCATGAGATTATTCCTCAACAGTTTCCTTGAAAATAAAAGCAGAAGCTTTCGTCCTTCTTCCCTGCCTCCATTTCTTTCCCCAAACCACCGAATATTCACCGTGAGAATTCCTCCGCAGTATCTCAATGCTTGAAGTAGGACAAACCTTTTGTTCTTATTACAGAATTTCAAACAGAAGCTCATCACCAGCTGGGAGGGGAGATTTTTCCTCTTAAAACGCACACAGCTGGTGTACAAGATGTGTGTACTTTGACTCAAGCCTTCTTACATTCTATTCACAATGCTCTACATTCTTGGACATTACATTTGCGCCGGGAGTTTTGCATTTTGTTTTACAATAAAGGCAACGGTAAAACTTGGAATGGCTTTCTGGTCGATCAATTC